>JAODLL010027299.1:11221-24078 GCA_026546735.1 Forbesichthys agassizii | reverse complement strand
ATATACACACACACACACACAAGCTCTGGAACAATTAAGAGACCACTGTACATGTCTTTAAATATAATAATTTAATAATAATATACATTGTTAAACATTTTATATAAAAGTAAATCAGACCCTGATCCAGTTGACTATCTTTTCCAGAGCTGTAGTATATTAGCCTGGCTCCGCCCGACTATAATAGCTCTCAGCTCAATTTGTTTATGCTGAGATTATAGTCTAAACCCTGTTTGCATTAGCGTTTTCACACCCACCCTGCTGGCGGTCCAATCAGGGTGGGTTAGTGGGATGACGTTGAAGTCAAGATGGTGGTAGAGCTAGATGAGGCTGTAGCAACGCCAATTGGTTAAACACTGTCCAATAACTTCAAAATGAACCAGTGGTCTACAGTACACCCAGTAGGAGGCAACAACTGTTAAACCTTCCAAATGGAGCGTCGCCAGACCATATTCACAACGTGAATGTTTGGTTACCCCAGGCTAGTACTGTATACCCTGCTTAGAAATCTAGCATTGCTGGTCACCAGCATAAGGTATGTTTTGCATGCTGGAACCAGCATGGAATGCAGTCTGCTGGTACCCCGGCATCCCATGCTAGTTGATGGTGTGCTGGTATAACAGCTAGAGTCTAGCTGGTATACCAGTCTAGCATACTAGTTAGTGCTGGGGTAGTGATTGTCTAGCTGCTAGACAATCACTACCCCAGCACTAACTAGTATGAACCAGCCTGGACCAGTATGGAATTCATGCTGGTTTATGATGGATTTTTTTAGCAGGGTATAGCAAGGGTATAAAACGGGTGGCAAATTCAAATTACCCATAGTGTTGTATATAAACCAGCGAGACTGCAAACCTAAAATATATTCCCCCATAGCAACAATACGTGTATTGTAAAGTATAGTACCTTTTCAGTAAAATATATATATGAAATATATGTATTCATATGCAACAGTAGGCAGATGATTATCTTGTCAATGTACTTATGGTTTGACTAACAAGGTAGAATATCTGTAAAATGATATGCCTTCAATTAAAAATAAATATGTTTAGTCCCTTTGGTAGAGGTTCAAATGACACGTCTAGTGTAAGAATAACATTGAAGTGCTGCACAAGAAAGGCAGGCACGTTGAAAGTAAATTGGATCGGGGAAGTGTGAAATGGTTTAGACAGTGTCTGAGATGAGCAGAGTGAAGCAGACACAGAGTGGGACAGACATTAGAGAAGACACAAGACAGACACTTGGAATTAAAAACACAAGAGAATAGGCTGGGGAGGAACAGATGGGGAAAGAAAAAAAAGGTTAAGGGTATAAGTGTGTAACCTCTGTCCCTATGGCGTGTCTGTATTCAGCAGTCAGAACAGGACCATTATATGTTAATGACATTCCCTCGAAAAGCCAAGGCAGAAAATAGTGGAAGAAAAGACTTGACTGAGGCTAAGCTATTTCTGCTAAAAAGAATGTTCATTCTTTTGGCTGTTAAGTGGCTGTTAAGTGACTGTGTGGGTGAGAGAAATAAGAAGCAGTAAATGACTAAAAATCATTGAGCCATAAAACACGAGCTGGAACAAAGACACAACAGCAGGCTAACATGTAAATGTAAAACGGCGTAGAATGGGGGAAGGAAAGGCAGAACGTGCGTATTTACAGTAGCATGTTGATGTGTAGGAAGCCTGCTCTAGACAGACAGGCTGGATTCACATAGAGGATAGTGTGCAGACCCATTTTAACTATTCAGTCACCCAGTTCCTTTTTGATATATGGATACGGTACTGTAGGTATATGTCGACTCATCATTTCATGTTTGAAATCTGGATAGTGTACAGTAGGTAAACTCATCTACAGCAAACACAAGAAGTCTAGTTCACACCTGACTGTTGGGGAAGACTTCTTTGTCTTTTTGAAACCCATTTTTTCTTGCCTTACTGGTATTGGTACTATAGAATATTTTGCTTAGCCAAGAATAATTGGTATGATCACATACCATCACCTAACATATAATACATTACTAACATTTCTACAAAGTTATCAAAGTATGTATGGGTCTGTGAATATGCAATCTGACACATTTTTGCATGTTGCACTATTTGTGAAGTCACGGTGCAATAGTACACATCTCCAAATGAGTACAGTGGATGAAAGTAAACTCATCTCTACTGCCCAATTGTGCACGCAAACCAAATCAGTAGTAGCAGTTAACCATATAGAAATAATATATTTCTATATTTTAAGGATAAAGTTGACTGGTTCAAAACACAGAACGAATAACTTGGCATGGGACGATATGAAAAATTGATATCACGATTTTCCTGGCCAAAATACTTATTATATTATTATTATTCAACTTTAAAAATGGCACCAAATCATACTGGAATCACTATCTTAAATTCTGTTAAGAAATATGTATTTTCTATGTAGGGGACATAATGGGCAAATTACATAATTGCCTGGAAAGATGCAAGCTAATAAATTAATTAGTAAATCAATACAATTGGAATGTACAGGTGAGCTAGACAGATTTTTTCCAGTAACTTGTATGTATATTCATACTTATGTGTGGATATTCATGATTATCACGATAATGGACATTCGCCACAATACGATCGTCAGTATTTTTATCGCGATTAGCGTTAATATAAAATAAAATATAATGCGTATATCATTCCATCCCTACAAATGACACTATTATCTGTCCTGTAGGGACCTGAAACTGGACAATGTGATGCTGGACTATGAGGGCCACATCAAGATAGCTGACTTTGGCATGTGTAAAGAGAACATGTATGATAGCATGACCACACGGACCTTCTGTGGCACCCCTGACTACATTGCACCAGAGGTGAGCGGCACACTGTATGTTGCATGTCCATGTTGAGTATGCAATGATTGTATTTGGCTTTTTAAACTGAGCGGCATGCATTCTGTTTCAGCTAATGCACTTTATTTACGCACTGTGTGGTTTTAATTTGATATAGTTGACCATACTTTTATGCAAACACAAAGCTCTCTGTCCGGAGAAGTGGAGACGTCTCAAATAGTCATTTCCAGACTGTTTCACAGAAGTGCTTGTTTGGTTGCTTACTGTAAAATGCAACCTGCCACCACAACAAATGAACTCCTCAGCCTGCAAGTCAAATGGCAAATCACATGACTCTCACATGTGACTCTCACATGTAACTCTGAGAAAGGACATTGCTGGGAAAAGCTGCATGTGTGAAAGCAGGTTAATTGGTGTGTGTTTGTTTGTTTGTTGGTCATGCCCAGTCATGGAGGCTATAATACTGTATACTGGCAGGTCTGGTTTAGATTCAACTCAAGATATGCATCTATTTCTGAATGTGTGTGTGTGTTATAGCTTATATATCACTGCCACGGACACTGACATGTTGATGAATGTAGCCCACCTCCAGTCTGAGATGTCGTGAGACGGCAGCTGACTGTGATGTGTGTGCATGTGTGTGTAGGTGTGTGGGCGCGCACACACGTGTGTAAGAAATGGAGCAGGTACATGTTCACTCCCCCACCATCTCCACTGACTCATGAGAGAGCATGGTCTCCCCTAAGTGGGAAGTGAGGATATCCCTCTTTCCTAAAGCTAATCTTGTGGGTCTATTTAAAGTTTAATTTCCAGTGCCGTCGCTGCCTCGTGGAAATGACAAACGGCGAGGATGACAGCTGATAGCACCATATGAAACAAGCTCCCCACACGTTTATTATAGAAGAGTGGGCTCAGAATGATGTCGCTTTGGACCCTTTTCACATACAGTACAAGTCTTATGAGTGTAACACAGCTGTAACTAGTAAAGGTAATACTGGGTCCGTTTGATTTATATGTGCCAATGAGCAAGCATCAATGGTTAGTCGTTAGCATTGGCAGAACTAGCTAATCAAAACATCTATATCAAATGGAGCCATTACATGTATTATACTGTTAGCATCTGTTGGCAAACCAGTGTATCTCAACTCATCTACCATTATTCATTAAATTAACTTTAGATTACTAACTATGGTTACACAAGCAATATCTTATCCCCAAATGTGTATGTATGTACTGTATGTGTTTATACAGTCACAGAAAATTTAAGAGCCCACTGCAGCAGTTTCACTGATTTTTAGTACTTAAAACCCCCAGAATCCGAGTTAGACCATACAGTCCATAATGTCATTTCTCAGGTATTCATATTTTTAAAACTATTTATGATAGCTACATTTGTTTTTTTTTCACCGCCTCGCTAAGACTCTGTGAATCATGGCGGCGTCCCATTTGTCTACATCCAGAGTTACTGCTATTTTGGGTGACATGCCTGAAATGGGCTCTAATTGGCCAGAATGCATGATGCGAACGACCTCTTCGACCAATAGAAACTAAAGCTAAAACAGAGAAAATGGATTGTGTTCAAGATGACGCAATGAAAGGAATGGGTTTGCCTGGATTCGTTTCCTGGTTTTTGGGTCTCTCGCTTGGTGAAAATCTTTGGTCACGTGCATGCACCATCCTGGATCAGAATGGCTCATGCACGTGTATGAGAACGATTGCAAGAACGTCAAAAAATACCTTTAGAAATGTTAGGTCTACTATTGTTTGATTGCTTTCAAAATGGCACACATTTTTACCACAGTAGAAAGCTTTTGAAAGCTGGTTGGAAAACGACTCGCAGAAAAGATACATATTTCCCAGACAAGCTCAGGCAAGATAAAGATTTGGAGACGGGGTGTGTAAATTCAAATAACATATTTATCATGTAATCATGTAATACAAATGTAATACAAATGTGTTCATTATAGTTTATCTGTTTGTGTTGTTTGTATATGTATTTACCATCTGTTGAATCTATAGTGCATTATAAATTTGTTGTACTCATTTGTTGTATAATCTGATGTAGGCTATATTAGGTGTATTATTTTATAAAAAGTTTATATTGGCATATGGTATGTATTGGTATTGTTTCAGTGATGAGTACTTGTGATCGCTGTAAGGAAACATTATAACGAACCCTTTGTTATGTTAAGTCTTAGTTAATAGCCCCCCTCAGGTAACTGGAGATCATTGTTAAGTTTACTTGTGGCCTGTTGACATTTAAAAGAGGATTTTTGTCTTTTACAAGGTTTTGACAGCAGAGAGCCTCCTATGCCAAATGCCAATTTGAAACCAGAAAAGCACTGAGATTTCATTGTTCAGTTCATATTTTATTGTAAAACAATGCACATCTGTATAAAAAGGTTTGGAAAAATAAATTTTTAGTTGAAAAACTGTTTAACATGGTTGTATGTGATGGGAATAAATAAAATATTATTTCGCTTATTGAAATTCTTTGCTATATTGTACATTTTTCACTCAAATACTACCATACAAGTACAAAAACGTGCATGCTTATATTAGCTTAGGTCCTTTTTAATCCATATACATTAGATATAGTTTATAAGCCAAAATGTAGAAGTAGTAAAAACTGACAAATAATAGCTTAGTAGTTAGTATATCTTTTACCTTTACACTTTATGTATACTATTACATTTTAAAGAATGTGCAGTGGTATAAAAACATTTCCACGGCTGTATATATACTATTTATGTATGTCTGTATGTATGTATATGTATCTTTTTACATCTTGCACTGATATCCTGAGTATATGCACATGCATGATGTGGGTGTGAGCGTAAATTGGGCAGCAGCAGTAGAAGGCCTTTGTTAGCAGCTCAAAATAGCCGCCTATGTTTAATGGTAGGCGATGTGGTTGGAGTTGAGATGAGAAAAATGCCATCGTTGGTGCTTCTCTCACAATCTCTGCAGTCCTTGGACACTCCTGGCTATATAGAAGCAATACAGTGTTACCACCAGTAAGATGCAGACACCTATATATCTGCATTTTAAAGAATAGTCTGGTTGTGTGCAGTTCTATCACAGTACTGTGTACTGTATATCTTGTGCATTATACTGTACATTAGAGTTTATTATGACAATAATAAGCTTTGTTCTGCCTTTGTCCAAACAGATCATAGCATACCAGCCCTATGGTAAATCAGTGGACTGGTGGGCCTATGGAGTCCTCCTATATGAGATGCTTGCAGGACAGGTACTTCACATGGAATGGAATGTCTATGAGTTAAGAGATATCTTGTTTTTGTTCATATATTTAGCACCCTGCAGGTACCTAGGTACAGCAATAGGTTTGTTTCTGCAGTAATAAACTTACATGTCCAAGGAAAAAGCTACATTAATACATTATTTTCACTAAATTGACCGCTGTAGTGATGCAACGCTTCAGAGACACGCATACATTTATAGACTTTGCCAGTTTCCTGGCAACAGTGAACCAATTATTAAAATGAATAAACAAACATCTGTTGAAAATGAAAGTGACAGGGTGTCACCAACAACAGTTCCAACTATAATTCATATGCAGGGTAGACTCCAAGATTGTTGCGATACAGTTATATGACACAAAGTCATTTGCAGTATATCATAGTGCTCCATACAAGAACAATGAGTTTTGTTTGTATAGAGGCAGACTTGACACGACACAGACTGTGACAACTGAGAACAAATGGCATCAACAAACACACAAACATCTTTCACCGAAATACACCTTGGGCATACGCACGCAATCTAGCAGCCATTAAATGAGATTCATATCTTCTAGGTTGTCGTGGCTGCCAGGGTTAGGTAGGTTAATTTTTTTATGTAATGTGTTACAGTAACTAGTTACCAGACTAAAATTATTGATTTATATAAATGAAAGGTTAATAAGAGAACAGACCATTGTTTTATGCATTATTTTTCTGTAAACTTCCCTATTTAATTTGAAAGTAGTCCTAGAAGTAATCATCAAATTTTTATTAAATACTTTTTATCTGATACCACTATTTTAGCTGGTAACTGTAATGGATTACAGTTGCTGTTTTTTGTAATCACTTACTTCCCAACCCTGGTGGCTGCTAAGTGCTAACAGCTTTGTTCCACCTGCTACTTTCTGCTACCTCTGAAGCAAAGGTTTGCCAATGCTATCATTTTGTACACTCCCAAACTGATTTGACATCTGTACGCATCTCTCTGTTTCCTAGCCGCCTTTTGATGGAGAAGACGAGGACGAACTCTTCCAGTCCATCATGGAACACAATGTGTCCTACCCAAAGTCTATGTCTAAAGAGGCTGTCTCCATTTGCAAGGGAGTAAGTACTAGATACGGGTACTAAACCAGAACCAGTTAAGAGAGACCTGTCTGTCTCCCTGTTTCAATTAAGATTACATAACAATAACAATAGAGTAAATACAAAGTAGTATCTAGTATGGGTCTAGACATTTTCTTATTAATACATTCTGAATTAATATCTCTGTTTATGAATACATTCATGTTTATGTCATAACCTTGTCATGCCTGTGTATGAGCTGGTAGTTTTTGGGTGAAGTTCCCTTGACCTTAATTCATCTGTTACTAAATGGCTTTGCATGCTACGGTAGACGGCTGTCGTTCATGTCACTCACATCCTTCCTCTGGGGGAAGTTGGCAGACAATTTGAGCACCCATTCATTATATGGCCTTCAATATCCCAATAGCCACCTGTTCCCCATGACACTTGGGCATCCATCTTTTCCTCCGAAAAGGCTACACCTCCTCTGTGTTGAGCACTTACTGTGTTTGTCTTATTTGCGAACGAACAAAGGAAATGAGTCTTCAGATAACATTTAAACACACAAGATTATATTTGGACTTTCAGACAAGTTGGCGAAGGCTTTTAATAACGTCCCTCATCTAACATCCCCACAGCTGCTCCACAGCTCCTTAAGCTGCACTATTAAATAGGCACTTCAGGTTGCTTATACATTTTACACTTGATTGTAACAGTATAATATGAATGATGCATAGTTATTATTGATTGTTTGTCTGACTCTAAATTGCTATCATCTGCCCAACGTTGTGTGTGTAGCAATTTCCTCTATCTTCACACTGACTGCCTTTCTAACTCTCTCTCTCCACCACCCCCTACACACACACACACACACACACACACACACACACACACACACACACACACACACACACACACACACAGCTGATGACCAAGCACCCATCGAAGCGTCTCGGCTGTGGTCCGGAGGGCGAGAGGGACATCAAAGAGCAGGCCTTCTTCAGGCGCATCGACTGGGACAGGCTGGCCAACAGAGAGATCCAGCCCCCTTTCAAGCCAAAAGTGGTGAGTTTCACAGCAGATGGTCACGGTGCACAGCCTCGCTGAATGGGGAAATAACCAGGCGTTTGGGCTTCTACACACTTTGGATACTTGCTTTGTAGTTGTGTCTGTGTATTCATGCCCATGTGCTTAGTCCTGCATTGTGTCTTCAAAAGCTACAGTCCACATTTGTGGACTAACCCCCCCCAGAAACCAGAGTGTCCGTTTCAAGTTAATGTATGTGCAAACTGCAAAACACAATGCAGTATACAGCTGCGGAAAAAATTAAGAGACCACTACAGTTATTTTTACTATTGGTACTTTTTTTTTTTTGATGTAATATATGTATTACAATTATTAGATTTATATTTCTAGAATATGTCTATTTATAATATTTGTTGTTAAATTTACAGTGTATGTATAGGCTACTATTAAATGTTAAACAATGTGCAGTGATCTTTTAATTTTGTCCATGGCTGTACATGTGTGTGTGTGTGTGTATCATACAGTAAGTATCTGTTCCTGTGTTTCCCATTCGTCGCCGCCCAGTATTTGTGATGTGGCACCTGTAGCAGAGCTGAGCTAGGGGGTTGAAAGACCACCAAGCACAGCTGCAGTCACCACCCCCCTCCGACATCCACCCCCTCCTCTGTCACTACAAAGAGCTCGCTTTTCTCTTTGCGAACATCACATGCTCGGCAGTTCCTACAGTAAAAAGCACCCACTGCTTCACGGATTTAAAAATAGCCCTCTAAGATAAGAGTCCCCATAGGACCCATAAGGCCATAATAAAATCATGCATCAGCCCCCGTGGATTTAAAAACCTCTATTTGAGAAGAAGAATTGGGACTTATTTTAGCTCCATCTGTTCAGAAGTTACAGGTAAGTATAGCGTAGCTCTGAGCTCAGGAATGGCGTCATTTAAACGGCTGCGAAGGAATGTTATGGAATATGTTGGAAATGCACAGCATCCGCTCGCTTCCCAGGATAATGTGTTGTACACATGGCTATAACCAGCTTCTAATATTGTGCGTTCTGCGTCCTTGGACAGCCCATGTCATAATACGTTATACACAGTAATACGTGTTGACTCATTGCTACATAGGACTACACAGGACTGCCCCCAGCGCAGGATTGCGGTGCAGCGGGGGTGACCTCGGCTTTCTGTTTAGGGTTAGGCTAATCTAAGACCTGACACCTCCTCCCCCTCACCTTGCCTAAGGTATACTGACATGCTTTCTACAGTACCAGAAGCCTGTTAAAAGCTCAAATATAGGATGTTTGTATCCTACACCAGTAAAAAAGCTACTGTAACACAGTTGTGATTATAAAGATTAACACCATCTTGAACATGTATCCTGTCGGACCCCATGGGGTCGCGTCTGCTTTGTTGAGAACCATAAAGAAGGAGCTAATGTCTACTTTATTACGGCCTGATGTCTAAAGATTTAGATATTGATCAGTCTAACACAGGTCCTGCGGTTGTTGACCCCTAGTCTCGCAGGTCTAGCATTTACTTGTGTAAAGTCTGGGTCACAGAGTTGGCTAACTGTGTTAAGAAATGCCTAAATGACTCATTGATCACATCAGACATTCAACTTAAACTGGAGGAATGTGTTGGAAACTAAACCACAAAAGTCTGTTTGCAGGTCTGCTTAAAAGTTTGATATTATTTAAAATATTTCAATAAGCCACTGCACTAGTGTCATACTGGAATTGGGAGTAACAATACTATGAACCAATGAAAATGTACTACTCTACTTCCTAATAGTGCTGACATGCTTGAGATGTATGTATAAGACATTCAGCACAATATGCTTATGTGCCATAGTGCTAATGAAGGGAAAAGGCTGAGACTAGCTGAACCCCCCCTCCCCCATCTCCATCCTCCCGATCCACACACACACTCACTGATCAAGCATGCTTTTCCCTCACTCCTACAGTGTGGCAAGGGGGCGGAGAACTTTGACAAGTTTTTCACACGCACCCAGCCCATGCTGACCCCTCCAGACCAGCTGGTCATCGCCAACATCGACCAGAACGAGTTTGCAGGCTTCTCCTACGTCAACACCCAGTTTATCCACCCCTCTCTGCACAGCGTGGTATGAAGAGAGAGAGAGAGAGATAGTAGACGGAGACTTGGACTGTGAACTGGACAGCAAATAACCTTCTGGAACTCCAATCCCAAAATGTTCCACCTTCGAAGAGACTTGTAATTTCTACGATGTTCCGTCAGTTTGTCAATTTCTATGTACTGGGGTGATTGAGATGAGAGGCGTCGACGAGGGTTCAGAGAGAGTGGGGGGTTACTACAAAGAGTACATAAGCCTCTTGGTAACAAGGTGACCCTTTTTTTTTTTTATCATTACTTTCCCTGACAACATGCTGCCAAAACATACATAAATCACATATTACGATTGAGTTTGTCTCTATAGAGAACCGCACCCGCTCCCCTAACAAAGAGCTAGAGTAGTCGCTCCACCACAAAATTACAATAATCATTATTCATCTCTCATCTCTATATAGGTAGATGTGTCCAGTATGAATGTGTGTGTGGAAAGTTTGCCTTTCTTATACAATGAAAGAGGTATGTATGTATATATATATATGAAATATACCATTTATTTCCCTTCTCCTACCAATGCAAACCTACAATACACCCAAGGAGTTTTTTAAAATATAGTTCACCCCTGCTTTTGACAGTTTATGTTAACTGTGCTGCCATTTTTCAACTGGTATGTGGTATACTGTATATCAATAATGAAAAATGGTGGTATACTGTTAGTGCCAAAATAGTGGAGCTCAAATGTTTTTTTATCGCAAATTCCTCTGAATACCTGAACAGCTGTATCAGTTGCGCCACCTATTCACTTTACCGTCTATCCTAATGACTTGACCCTCACACCATTCCAATGTTGCCAGGGCAGCTTAGCCCTCAACAAGGAACGTTTTATAGCTGTGTTAATAGGCTACATGCCTAAGTATATATCGTATTGTCATGAAGAGGAAGCACAGTATATATTCCAGAAACATGGGTTTTGACAGTACGTGGCATCCGGGTTTCTATGTGGTCAGACGTGCAGATCAGAGACAGCGTTTAGTTTAACTTTTAACATGGTAATTCCATATGCACAAAGTAGATCTCTTTGCATGCTTATTTTCTTGGCTCTGTGTGAGCAGTAGACACTAGAAAGCAGTACATGTCTGATATCTATCATTGTACATCCTAGTATTATGATACGTGTGTGTACAGTAATATATACTTCAAATATATATACATTCAGTGTATGTACTGTATGTATGTATATATACACAGTATATAGTATGTTTTCAAGTCGTACGGTGACTTTTTAAAATGTTGAGATAACAGTTTTGTTTTACATTATGCTTGATAACCTTTTATGTCCATAGAGAAGTCTATCCTATATGTCATTTTGTAAATATGTTTCAAACAAGATGTTTAATTAAAAAATGAATATAGAGAGATTTACTTCCAGATTTTATACCACAAACTGAATGTGATTTTACTACCTTAGCTGGTTGGAACATTTTTATGTTTAGATTACCCCAGGAAGTAATATAACCTTTAGCTGAATAGCTTTGTTATCAGCAGAACTTGTAATACAGTATGTATAGTCCTCTATCTGTTGTTTGTTTTCTACTAACAAATATCATATGCAGCACCTTGTCTGACAGTGGTCTGCACCATGGTATAATGCCTCCATCTAGTCAAGGCCAGATCCTCAGTAACAAAATAAATGTTGAGAGTTCAGGGCCCTCGCTGGGTACACAGATGTCCTGTTGTGCATGCGACCCAAGCATGAGAAAGACCCTTGCATGCTACGAGGATTGCCCTGTGAGAAGCATGGAGCAGCCAGTCCAACCACACCGAATGAGACATGTTCTGTTGTGTGCTTTTATCTTCTCATTCTGCTCTCCTAGCTGTTGTGTAGCGTACTCAGCTGTTTGGCTAGAGCTCCAATAACCTAAAATCATTTATACTGTATGTGAATTGCTTCTGTTGGCTTTTTGCGCACTGGTGCCAAACTGATATGCCAAGGCATGCGATGCGAGTCTACTGCAGTGAGGCTTCTTAAACTGCCATATTTAGGGATGCTATAAAACATAGGACTTTACCACTGAGTTACTGCGTATTGCTATGTTGGAGTGAGGTTGCAGCCATCACATTTGGACCAACCTGATTTTTAGGTAAGGTAATAGCATATCTCACATTGAGAATCTGATTCAGAGGGGGGAGTGATCGTTGAACCCATGACCAAGTCAAAGCAACATTTAAGGCTAGTCAGGATACCCCAGCAGGCTACAGCATCCAGAGCCACCGAGATATCTGTATGTTTAATTCTCCTTTTACTGCCCCTGCTTTTTATTAACCAAATGATATGTGTCCCTCTGTTTAGTGTGGTGAAGGATATTGTGAATAAATAAAGTATGTAAATGCAAAATATGGTCTAAGGCATTGTTTGCATTAAAAAAAAATTCTAATCGTTTTCATGATAACTATAATAGTTTTTAGGAAAACTGCATGGCAGTAAAACATATTCATGATTGATAATGCACAGTGGTGTTGATAAGAGGATCAATTTACTTTTTCAAAGCTGGTTGTGAGATCAAATGTTTAATTGGGCGGGGGGGGGGGGGGGGGGGGGGGTAATTTTTTTGTCTGCCCATGT
>JAODLL010027299.1:0-11211 GCA_026546735.1 Forbesichthys agassizii | reverse complement strand
CCCCCCCCCCCCCCCCCCCCCCCCCCCCCCCCCCCCCCCCCCCCCCCCCCCCCCCCCCCCCCCCAGGATTGTAGGATGTGATCGGTGAGTAAGCTAACAGTCTTTCACAACATCCAAACTATGTCTTCATTATTTCGCACATGTTCTCTCTCATGCAGGAATTGTTGCATATTAGAATATGTTTTGTCAGGGATGGGCTCCTGGAACAGAAGATTTGAATTGTTGAATAAATAGTAGACCTACTAAACAGGCGTTGACGCTTGTAACATTCCCATCCTTATTAATTTAGTCTCAGTCGATCGTGGTAAAGGTACTTACAAAGGTGCTGTCCTTGGTGCTGATCATTCTCTCTCTCTCTCTCTCTCTCTCTCTCTCTCTCTCTCGCCCTCTCTCCCCCTCTCTCTCCCTGTATCTTGGAGCACTACATCACATTGGTATTCTGGACTGCCAGCTGAACTCTGATGGTGGAGTGGGACAAGGCTTCTTAAAATGAGTAGGCTACATGCCTGTGATAAGTAGTCGCGTGGACTCTGCTAAATAACTCGGTGCATTGGTTTCCGACTCTGCGATTCCACTGGTGTAGATAAATAAAGTCCTCAAAAACGTTGCTGAATTTTACTTGCGTATTTCTGCTGTGGGCATCAGAATTCTTTCACATTGACTTTGAGCAGCAGCTTTTAAAGCGAGATTTTGACAAACGTGCTTTGTGGTACGCAACATACGGCTGGGGATTACAGGTAAGGAAAGGACACGTTTTGGTGGCGTTTGCGTACGTTTTAACTTATTTCTTTAATAATAAGTTTCATGCGTTTATTTCACTTTAACTGTTTTTGTGCAATGGTTGAGTCTGTCAGCAGAAGTGGTAATGTATTCATTCTCCATTTAGATTAAAACAAATTAGATTACATGATTGCAAAAACACATTTTCAGGTGAGCGTGCAGGCAGAAACATAACAAAAATATACAAATATAGTCGTAGGCTTTGGTGTAGTCTGAATAAAAAGGAGTAATTGGTTGTTTAGTGACTATAACAGACCAGGCTTTGTTCATGCGGTTTATTGTTCAAATATAATAGCCTAGATATATTTAGCCCTGTTCCAAACCTACAATTTATGAAGTCTCTCAAATAGGGCAATTGTAACAGCCTATCATTTTTCTTTCGTTATCTTGCATATCTTAAATGGCTATTTTATATGTAGGCTATGTTTGTCCAAGGTCTATAGATCCTGAAAATTATATAGAGTAGGCTAGTTGCAATAAATAGTGATACAAATTGTTGTGAACTTGCATGGTACAACTTGACTTAGTAATTTCAATTAATTTCTTTCTTTATATATTTCCTCGAATTTATAGGCTATTAGACATATACACAAAGTTTATAATAGCATATAAAGCCTACAATCTGAATAGGATGCATCGAACTAAAAGCCAATGACATCATTGTCACTCTGTCTATCCCACGTTGATGCGATGTAGATGTGCGTCTGGATTTGTGCTTTGATTCATGTCGAAAAGTGATTCAGTGCGAGCTTTCATAGGCTATCAGCGTACATATGCTTACACATGTATACCTTAATGTATGTCTGCATGTAAAACTGATGTTGAAGAGGCAGCTCAGAATAGTAGCCCTGACGCATCCACTCACAGGGCATGATGTTATCTTCTGAGACCTGCCTAAATGAACTAGTAAACGCTTAGAATTAAGAAATATCATTTTTTTGTTTCTGCTTATAGCCTACCCACTTGCCTTCACCGCCTCTGATAAAATCCTTCTTTATCTCTACATTTTTATACTATACGCATACTCCTTTTTTAAGTTATTGTCTGTTCTTTCTTTACATCCACTGTGTAATGATAATATTAGTGTGAACTGCATCACATATTTGATAAAACCAGCATGATTTATGAGCGATTGTAATAGGACAACTGGTAAGTAAATTCCTGAGTAAACCATGGACCAGCTGTTACAGAATGTTCTTTTTTGAGGAATCATTGTGTGATTTTTGTGTGGGCCTCAATACGGTCACTTGGGTCATTGTCTAAAAGTTACCATTAGTCAGCGGGTTGGACATCGATGGTGAACATGATCATCTGTGTTTTGCTTTTACCGGGAGACAATTATGCAGTGACGTGTTGTTCCCAGAACAGCAGGGCGGCGACACAAACAAAATTATATGAAAGTACAAACTCCACTGAAGGAGTCGCACTCGCCACTGATTGGCCACTGATTGGAGTGTGTATTGCAGTGCAATAAAGTGGAATTGAATTGAATTGAATTGATGTATGCACGCCCCCCAACACACGAACCTATGTGTCCCTCTCAGACAGGTAAACGTTTAAAATTAAATATACAGAAAAAAGCATACAGTGGTTTCTACAGACACTCCTTCAGCAAGACTAATAATAACAACCTAACCTCTCTCTGCTGCCATACTCTCTGACTTCCCCAGCGGACTGACTCAGTGAGGCCCCCTACAGGCCCCCTTGCTCCAGTGCAGCGATGAGTGCGTGCAGTAGGAAGGCACTGACGTTGCTGAGCAGCGTGTTTGCTGTGAGCGGCCTTGGATTGCTGGGAGTGGCAGTCAGCACGGACTACTGGTTATATCTGGAGGAGGGGGTCATTCTGCCCCTCAACCAGACCATTGACATCAGAACATCACTGCACTCTGGCCTCTGGAGGGTCTGTTTTATGGCTGGTTAGTATGGATGGATAGCTGGTGCCATGGTGGTGTTTAAGGGGGTTAAGAGGCCCCATATTATTCTATGTAATCTTCCTCCTGCAGTGTGTATTCATTTTCAGTTCGAGAATCTTTTTTACTTATTTATTTATTTTTCTTCAAGACATAAATATATTGGCTGTGGGATGATAGGTCAGATATGACATACAATCCACAAATGATGCCAGAAATGGGGCCAAATCTTGTTTTATAACATGTGGATATTTTTTTTCAGAGACAGCTTGGCTAAATAACATATTAGGTGGATTACATAATTAGTCCAGATCTTTTCATGTTCCTAACCACATAACACATAACTGTTATGATGTGTTAAATGGCTCCGTGCATGGCTGATCTCTGTGTGTGTGCGTGCGTGCGTGCGTGCGTGCGTGCGTGCGTGCGTGTGTGTGTGTGTGTGTGTGAATGTCAGGCAGTGATGTAGAGCAGTTTGAAATTGCATGTGGGTTAGAAAAGTATAGATTAAGAACATTTACCATTTTAACCAGTGTATTTATTATGGTGTAGTTTTAGAGCACTTCAGCCTGTCTCATGGAACTATAAACACCACATCATGTACAAAATGCATCATACTGCTAATGCACTAACAGCTCTTTTCACAGTAATGGAACACTCATTGATTGTTTTATGGTGCCCTCTAAATGTCTAACCCAGCTGTTTGTTTTGAAACACGCATTTCATTTCAATGAAATAACAAAAATTGCTTTATATTATTTTAGAAATATGATATATTTAAAGTAAAACACAGCCATAACCCCCCACCCCCCCCCACCCCCACCCCACACACACACACACACACACACAAACAGACACACACACACCTATTTAAAAAAGATAGATGTCATATAATCTTGTGCCACAGAAAAGGAGAAAACAGTCAGTGGATGACTCAGTTCATGCACGTGTGTTTGTCAGATTTGGGTGGGTGAATATTATGTTCACAGGTCTGGATGTCACACTAACACATCATATAAAATGTTCTCTCTTCTATGAAAGCATACATTTGCCTTCATCTAAACTTTGTATCATGTATCGCTCTATTTCGTAGCCAGTATGCTTATCTGAAAGAAATTATATACATTTTCAGGAACACTGATATACACATATATACGTTTTGTTAATCACTGAATGATTCTTAGGATGGGTTAAAGTAGAACACAAGTTGACGAGTGTGCCTTTAGGTAGAATACATTTAGCAGTATAGCTATATATAATGATGTAATGTTGTTTCTTACTATCTTTCTTCTCTTTGTCTTTAGGTGAAGAATCAGGTCGGTGCTTCACTATTGAGTACATCATGCCCATGAATGTACAATTAACCTCCGAGTCCACAGTAAACATGCTCAGTATGTACAACAGCTTAGCTAACAACTTTTCTCCCATCAACTTTTATTTAAACTGAATGTTTTTGTTAAAATCGTTTTCCCATTAAGATGTCTTAGAAAAACCAATAGTACTCCTGTCTTTTATTGTTCAAAGCCACCTGGAGATAAAGACAACTCATCCTGTTTCTGTTCTTCTGCAGACTACTTCTTTTCAGACATTTCACCCACGGTGTCCTTGACATTAAGTCATGCCATTATCGAAAGATATGGTCTTGCTAGGCTGCAAGACAAGCAACCAATGTCTTATATTGTAAAATCTTTTTTTTTATATCTTCTTAAATGATTTCCCTGTCCTGTTACATTTTACTATAACACACTAACCTACTCCATAATGAGAGTAAAAAAAGATTGATCACTAAATTAATGACAAGAGTGATTTTTACATATACTTATTGCAATATAAATGATCAAACATGTATGATTAATTTAGCTGAAGGCAAATTAAGCCTTGACTGAGTTGTTTTAAGGGAATTGTGTGTGTGTATCGTGAGGATAGCTTTTGCCATGGCGTCTTGCAAATATGTATATATATATGTATATATATGACAAATATGACTTAAAAGCAGCCAAATAATTTATCATGAGAACTGATAATATAGCTGTGCTGCTTATCAAGCCTTGACACTGTCTACAAGTATTCCTAGAACATTTTCCCTGTCTCACCCCCAGAGATGATCCGGTCAGCTACACCTTTTCCCCTGGTCAGCCTGTTCTTCATGTTCATTGGCTTTGTGCTAAACAACATCGGACACATCCGACCGCATCGCACTATCTTGGCCTTCGTCTCCGGAATCTTCTTCATACTCTCAGGTAATAGTCCTCTTGTCATTGTTCTCTTGCATGGCATTTTACATTTGTAAAACCAAAGATTCATCCCTCGGTCTCTCCTTTTATCCTCACCCCTCCTCCTTCCCCCCAGGGCTGGCTCTGGTAGTGGGCCTGGTTCTCTACATCTCCAGTATAAACGATGAGATGCTGAATAGGACCAAGAGTAGTGAGAGCTACTTCAGCTATAAGTACGGATGGTCCTTTGCCTTTGCTGCCATCTCTTTCCTGCTCACTGAGGTAAACAACTAGCCATATAAAACCAGTGTTTATTTACGTAGGCCTAATGGGGCCCTTGTTTACGTGACCTGCCAATGCTACCTGAGATAGATTCATTTTTGGTTTGGTGTTAATATTTAACCTCTGTTTGGTCACAGATGTACAGACTCAAATTCACTGAAACCTATTAGGGATGTAAACAGACAACCTTCTTTATACAGTAAATATGTATCTACTGTATGAGGTGTTGGCATCATAACTCCACATAAAACAAAACACAGAACCACAGTGGCTTTCAAACTCACTAATTTAACATACAGTAGTTATATTATTTGATTCGATATGAAGTGTATATTGAGGTAAAAATGTATGATCATGAATAGACTTTTTTTTTTACAAAAGGTTTTACATTATTATTCTAATATATTTTTTTCAATTTTCTTCTCATGCACACACTGCTACTGTAACTGTAGGAGTATGCATACCACATTTGACACTGATACAGTAGTTCCTTTTATGTTAACACTCTTTTCAGTCGGTTAGACAATTGTGCATTAGACTCACATGCTGTTTTATTGCTTTTGAAATCGTTCTATTTCTGCCCAGACAAAATGACCTGGTCTGCCACTAGATGTCACACTAGGCCCCAGCATCTCAAACCAAAATAAATGCTTTGTGAACTAAATTATCTGCTCAGGACGCAATTAACTATATCCTCACAGAAAATAATTGTTTGCAGTTTTTCTAATTTTTACAATATTGTATAGGATCGTTAAGTTTGCCTTAATTTGATCGAGTCTGTGTTTCAGAGTGCCGGGGTGATGTCAGTCTACTTGTTCATGAAGCGCTACTCAGCGGAGGAGATCTACCAGCCACGCCACCCCAGCTTCTACCGCCCGCGCCTCAGCAACTGCTCGGACCATTCCGGACAGTTCCTCCACCCCGAGGCGTGGTCTCGCGGACGCAGCCCGTCTGACATCTCCAGTGAGGCGTCGCTGCAGATGAGCGCCAGCTACCCGGCTCTCCTCAAATGCCCCGAATATGACCGGGTGTCTTCCTCACCCTGCTGAGCCATGTGCTCATGGGGGAAAGGATCTCATAGGGCTGATGTGATGTTGGTCGGTGGGTTAGCTGAAGACTGTTCTAGATATAGGCCTATGCTGTAAAATGGCTAATGGATAAGATACAGAAGAATTATTTAAACTTCACATGTGACATGACATGATCAGGTGAAATGTATGCTATGTTTTCTATAAGTGTAGACTTGGGATTTGTGTTTTTACAATTTGTTTACTGTTGGAGATATGCTCTTTGGTGATATACTGTAGATGTGGTCATATTACGTTGGCACTTATGGTTAGAGCTGTTTCTACATTTTAATGTCATCTTCCTAAAAGGAGAATCACTGAAAATATCCATTTACTATACTATTGTGTGCTTTGCACACACATTCACAAAGACCATATGATGTATGCAGGCTACTTATGACTTCATCTGAAAGGGAACAAAGCAATTCCATAAATTATATATATTAAATGGTTTTAATCCAGACGTGATTTTTTCAAATTTATTGTACTGAAAATAACTTAGACTGCCTGCAATTATTTTCTTTTGAGCCACATCTCAGATCTTTCATATCCTGTAGTTAGAAAAATATGTAATTTGACATCTGACCACGAGAGTGCAGTATTGCATACATTTGTTCGAGTATGCTACCAAAGATATTTTAAAATAATACTTCTGTAGGAATACAACGCCTATTTGTTTTTCGACATACATACGAGAAAGACATAATATGGTATTTGGTGCAGGTGCAACAAGACATTGTAACGAACTGCTTTGCATTACAATAATTGCAATAATTTCAGTGCTAGCCTAGAATTAAAATGTCTTTGTCTCTATAAAGCGCTGACACAGATACAATATTCTGGCATATTACAGTCCTGTATATTTCACAGGTTTTTCATAATTCTCACACACCATTAGAAATGTACTCATTAATGGTAATGCAATATAAAAAGCACAGTCTCAACAATATCTTTCCATATCTTTTCCATTAAAGAATAATCAAAACATTCAAAATAAATACGCAATACTGCTTTAAGCTTTATGTATTTTATGCAGATACACATAATGTACAACGTAACGATTCGCTTTTACAGATAATATAAAAGTTTAAGTATAGCCCACACAGGGCGTTGTTATATTTTGCCCTTACCTCAGGCAAGGGCTTTTAATTTTAATGTACAATCACATAGAAAACTACTGGTTTTTGACATCATGGATTGTTTACATTACCATTCTTTATACTATACCTTATATAAATCCTCCTTAGTGATATTACTACTATTATAATTACAGCCTTGCATTTGCCACACATCTTTACTGGAATCATTTTCCTCTTCGGCAATCTTCCACCTCAATCATTTATATATACCGTATCTTTACACTTATTGTCCCTCCATATCACCACAAACACATCGTTGTCATATTATTATTAATAGAATATTTTCTCTTGTTTAAGGCTTTTTGTATAGAAGACCCCAAACTTAAGATGATGCAAAGTTCTGCCAGTAGGCTCAACCTTTACTGAGTGCATACAACAACAAAAAGAGAACAGGAAAAAAAAGAAACCTATACATTATTTACACATACAGTATATAACTTAAGCATACTTGGTTTAACATTTAAGGGTAGCATTTATAAAGCATTTCACAAAACAAAATAAATACAAAAACAAAATAAACGATAGCCGGTTATATAATTTCAAAGAAGAACACAAACGCAAGCAAGAATCTTTAGGATTAATAAACCAAATGCATACAGGGTCACATCAATACATTGACCTTCACTGACATAGGCCAACATGTTTGAGCCTATAGACATGGAAAGAGAAAGCTTAATATGACTGGTACCCTATTGGACCATTGCATAGGCTTAGCAAACTCATCTCTGATCTTTAGGTTAGCCCATTCATAAGGACTTTACGTCTGACGGTGAGTTTCATCTAAGCCTAAGCAACAGACGCTACAACACAAACAAAACATACGTATGCACGTTTCAATATTCTGTGGTCCGCACAAAGGAACTAAATCAGCCCAGCTGACCCACGACAATGGCGATGCCTCTTTTATCTCCGGAAGCTAAATCTATTCTAGCTGTTTACTGAGGTTGTTGTGAGCAGAGCTCTCTGGTGGCACCTGGGGAAAAGGCTTAAGCACCGACGTGAGATGATGGCATGGTCAATGAGTTTATACTGCAAAGGTTCAGTCCTGGCTTCCGTCCCTCCCCCACGTCCTCCGCTTCACACGATGTCCATTTGCCCCTCCCTTTCCCTCACACCTCTCCATTCACGCGTGCATTTTATCTCTTAAAAGGCACACTCCTTGATTTGTGTCCAGAACGGCCAACCGTTTCATGAAACTTGTTGTGTTTTGTTTATCTCTTATTCCTCTCGTACTCTTCTCTACCCTTTTTCCTAGGATAGAAACACAGTTGTGTTCTGTGCATCGACAAATAGCTGGGGCGGACGGCTGCGGTTCACTGGTTTGCTGTAGCACAGTCAAGGAATGTGTCTTTAAGTGGGACAGTTGATCAATGACATGCGAATGAGCGCCACAATAACTTTAGTGTGCAACAAAATCTTTCCGTAAAGCACAGTGGAAGGAATGTTTAACACGTTTGTTTTAGTTGTTGCATACAGACACGTACTGTAGATACACTAAGCACACTGCTGCATACACACAGACAAACCAATGCACAACATATAAACGTTTCCAAAATGTCTTCTTTTGTTTTTTAAAACCTCACATGCATGCATGTGCCCCTGAACTAAATGGCAGTTGTGCTTTCTGAGAAACACATGGCAATCCTCACTTTCTCTGTCCTCACACCAACACACACACAGATGCACGTGACACACAAACACACACACACACACACACACACACACACACGTTGGTTGGTCTTCTGAAGAGCTGGCTGGAGGCTCATTCTCCTAATATGTGTCCACTGCATTTGTGTGTGTGGTTTTGTCACAGCACTATCTCCATATTAATGGGTTGTGTTTACCAGTGCCTGGAACTGGGAGATGTATTGAGTTGTGGGAGGGGTGTTCGTCTTCACATTCAGAGTCTGACTAGCTGCTGACGTGGAGGAATTGAATAAATCCAACACCCAAGTGATTTTGAGCAAGTGTTTCACTGTGTGTGTGTGTGTGTGTGTGTGTGTGTGTGTTTGCGTGTCGTGGACACATTTGAGCAGGTACGAGAGAGCGAGATGACGAGGTTCGAGGGATACAGGTGGACTCTCCCCATTCTTCACTTCTTGTTGGCGATGCGTCTCTTCCTAGTGGCCAGCATGTCGTAGAAGGGGTCTCGGCTGATGCTCGCCCTGGAGGAGCCAGTCACAGTGCAGGAAATAAATAACAACGCCACATGGGTGGAGGGCCTTCAGCACCTTTGATATGGAAATGTAGCCACATCTCCACTCTAAAAGCCCCTGCCTTAACTAGATAGGAAAAAAAAGGAAAAAGTTTGTGCAGTGACCTAGTTTGGTTTCCATGGTTTCCAAAGAGACCCCCCCTCGCCACACACACACACACACAAACATGTTTGGTTCCGTCACAGTGATGTTCTCTGGAACCTAACTCTAGAACTGCCAAGCACGTAGTAAAATAGAGAAAAGGGGGGAAACAATGGCGCACAAGATTATCGACTCCCCGGCTATATATTTGTGTCTCTCTCTTTCTCTCTCTCTTTCCCTATTCAGGAGGAGTCAAAAGACACTGCACAATGAGAGAGGGTGAGTCAGGAAGCCATATACTCTAGTAAGGAACCCGGTTTTCACGGCGGTAAAATCCTGTTAGCGCCAGCACAGAGCGAGAAAAACAGTTCCTCCTTCCCCACTGCAGATATCTCTGGATACCCTTTCTGTTGCCACGCGCCGAACTGAAGGCTAGGAATATTCCCCCTGCTTTCCCACAGCCTACGATCATAAACCGCAACCTAATTTCACGAAAACAAACGCTGTGCAGCGATGTGCATCGTCAAGACGTAGCCCAGATACAGTATGTGTGCCAGTCCAATCCCTACACAAAAACACCGCCGTGACTCATATGACACTGAATCTCCTCCACTGCAATCCATCAGAATCATCTGTAATGTGAAACCAAATATGGAGCGGGGAAAATAATGAAACATGATATACGCATAAAACCTGGATTCTGTCAGTGCATAGGCCTGATAGAATGTAGTTAGTGTATCAGAGCCAGTGGCCAACTTTCCTCTCACTGGCCCAGATGTATGAACCTTTTGTTGTGAAGATAAGCGGAGAAAGCGACCGTGACTTTATCTAGTTTAGCGGGAGAGGAGGGGGGTTATAATTTTCCATAAACAGCCTTTTATCTCCCTGGACTGTGGGTCCTTATGGGTGCCTCTGGTGAGCAGCATGCATCTGCTAGTTAGTGTCTGTGTGTGTGTGTTAGCCAACTGTGTATTTCGCTCAAGCCTGGCTTGCCCCCCCCCCTCCCGGGCTGCTGCAGGCTGCAGGCTGCTCCCTAAGTGCAGAGCACAGAGCACATCAGGTCAGCTTGCACTGTGATACAGCACACGAGAGCAAGCTCCTCCTCAGCTGGACCTCATCTGTCTGTGCCGTTCTCTCCCCCCCCCCCCCCCGCACCATAGAGCGTGGCAAAAGGTTTGTGTGGTCTGTGTGACGTGCTACAGTACATCCACTGCAGTCATGTTTATATGGACATTCATACATTGCACCATCACAGGTGTTCACTGATATGTTTGGACTGTTTCATTCATTAATGGCTGCTGTTAACCCCGATAGGTGATTGAGAACTCATTGGTTAAAAGTCCGCTAACCCTGCATTCACACCGCTGACGAGCTGTCGCCAAGCCCTCTATAGTGTCCAAATCGCCAGCTCGGCGGGCGTGTCTTCGTGCCAGCGACAATAAACAAGAGCGTTTCAAATATGTCAACAGTGACATTACGCCAAATCAAACGCACAAATGCTGTGCATTCCCGCAAAAATAAAC
>JAODLL010027289.1:0-24078 GCA_026546735.1 Forbesichthys agassizii | reverse complement strand
AAAGCACTGTGAAGCACTTTGTGATTTTATCTGTGAAAGGCGCTATATAAATAAACGTTACTTACTTACTTACTTACCTTAGACATGTTGCAAGAAACCATGGGGATTGTATGAGACATTAGCTATTGAAGTTGACAATACTAATAACTCACTCACTGATATGACTGGTGTTAGTTATGTAGGCTAATAGCCTATAAGCTATCTACCTGCTGAATTTGTCAAGCAGTATTCGTGTTAAGTTTTCATGTCTTTTCATGTCATTAGCATGGTAAGGTAGGCCTATTATTAATAAGAGGACCACATGAGACACTGATAAAAGGTTTCCTATGTGCATTGACACGCATTTTGAAGGATGGCCAGGGGGGAAAACTGCTACCTGATTGGCCAGCTGCGTTTCACCTAAAAAGCAGCTCCCTTTAATTGTTTCAAAAATAAACTCTCCACAGTGCTGAGAGGTTACGGTAAAACATAAAAGAAAGTAGATTAAGATTAGGTTTTTACCAAATATTGCATAATAAATAGGCATAGTACTAGTAACTAAAAGCAAATCGTGAGTCTTAACTGATACGTGACGCAATTTCACATGCAACACATGAAACAATGCACTTGCGGGCAATCAGGCTGTTAGCGAGTTTTCCCCGACCATCCCAAATATATTTATAATTCTTATGGAGTAAATATTTATTAAGTCTTTACATAACATTTTGCAATATGCAACTGAAGGTCGCGGGGGTGAAAAAAGGTTTGTGTGGCTAGGTATTTATGTGACCAAAATGAAGGTAGGCAGTAAGGTTTGTCTGAGTTCTCAAGCCCTACAGCGATTTCATCAATTTAACACGTTTTGGTCAAACGTCTATAGCTTGTTTCAGATTCAGGAAATGTCAAGTTTCATTCGTGTAGTCAGAAACCCCCCCTATAGGACCCCTATTATTATGGGCGGTCTGGAAAGATTGTCAGCGAATCATGTGCTGTTTTTATGTGTGGGGCTACTTTAGAAACTGCAACCCAGTGTTGTGACAAGAGTGAATCCGTTATCGCCTGTTGTTTTGGGAAGGCAACCTGTACGTTTTTCTTTTACGGAAAAATCACTGAAAGTATCCAGTCGAGATGGGGAAAGTGGAAGGAGGAATGAAATGTGTGAAATACCTCTTGTTCGTGTTTAACTTCATTTTCTGGGTAAGTGCACGAGTGATGTATATGTGTGCGTGCGCGAAGAGCTGCAAGCAAGTGGAGGTGATCCACGCAGTGGTCGGTCTACCTGAGCCCGCGACTCCCATGTGCTGTTACACCATTCAGATTGTTCGGCGTCCGCACATTCATTCGCTTGGCGGCTCCTTTGTGTATTACTTATTACTATCCGTCCCACGGGAATTATCTCGCCGTGGCGTAGAAATGGTGACGGGCAAAAGGTTAGCTTTGTCTAGCCCGGTTGAAATCAGATTTTCCACAGAGGAAAGTCCGCCCCCTTTTCCCGGTGCAGTGTGTTTTTTGAAGGGAAGGCAGAGTAAAGGAGAGAGAGCGTGATAGTATATGGTAGCAGCAGGCAGCATTGATGGACAACATTGGCGGTTCTGCGCCTGTCTTAAATAGGCTATAAAATACAGTTGTGACTTCATACTGTTACATTGTTATTCGTTGAAGAAGGCCGCTGCCTACCAAGGTGAATGTCCAGGACTGTATCTCTTTCATAACTGGAAACTTATAATATTCAACGAATACACGCATGCTTGAATAGTTCTGGGGCTCAGTGTCTGACAGGCGTGTGTGTGTGTGTGTGTGTGTGTGTGTGTGTGTGCGCGCGCGCGCGCATTGTGTGCTAGAGTCTCTGCATTTTTAAAGGTGAAGTTCCCACGTGCGTGAGAGTGTGTGTGAGTGAGAGAGAGCGAGAGAGACTTTACCACAACCATCTGCAGTGAGGATCTGATGCTTTGTGTGAATGGACCCATTGTGACGCCACCCAGGACAATGGCATAACTCAGGTCTTGGACTCGTGTCCTGCTGGAGAGGGCCTTCTGCAAAATGCAAACTGCCTCCTTTCCCCCCTAATATGAATTCCATCCCTGGTATCATCACCCTAACCGACCTCCAAACTAAATCTAACAGGCCGATATGGAATACAGTATAGACGCTGTTGTTGTGGTTGGACACAAGAGAGACAAAGCAATAGAAGCCTAAAGAACGTTAATGTTTACACATACTAAATCTAAATAGAGTCAAAACAAACCTTGTAAGGGTCAAAGAGTAGGCCTACGTGACTGTGTGGGTGTATGTGTGTGTGTGTGTGTGTGTGTGTGTGTGCATGTGCGCATGCCTGCATATGTGTGCTCAGGCAAAAAGAGGCAGCCTCATTCTGACCTACATGAAGATGGAAAATAGATAAGGTCAGGCCACGGGCTATCAAGTTGTTGCGTACTTGCTGATTTGCATAAAAGGTTTCGCTCTCCTTAAACCATTGCTAGACAACTGGTTTATACGGACTGGACAACTGCCTTTTCACAACCCATCCATGTGTCAGCAAGGCCCATTAAGGGTGGCTTTTAATGTGTGTGGGTGTGTGCGCTCTGTTGTTTTCAAGCACAACTGAAAAGTGCACCCTTCCATCCTGCAAACCCCACCCCCGCTCATAATCACTTTATCTCAATTCCCCGGTGCGGGTGGGGGGACGACTCTGTGGCCCTCCTCTGCTGCCGGTGGAGAGAGGGACGATGAGAGAAGTGGTGTAAGTACAGTAAGTATGGGGGATGGGTGGATATGGCGCTAGTAAAATTCATTCTGTAGGACTGTGAGTTAACATGAGGCTAAAGCGTCTAAGCGTGGACCGGCCTATGTCTGATGAAGGCTCTAACCATCTCTACCAGTAGGCAATGATGACTAGTTGCTGTAAGTTCACATAGACTAGAAGAGAGACTGTGCTTTTATTAAGAGGCTGTTTAAAGAAGTACCGTTGCGTCTATAGGATGTTTTTGTTTGATGGACAAAAGATTAAAGCACAGTTATAGACAATGTTACTACTAGATCTCTATGCTGAATGGGTTCTATACATGATATTGACTTTTCCACAAAGAAATATATTCAGTGGACAGACACATTTAATAATGTTTTAAGTTTTCATTTTTTGACACCACTGATTGTGTCTTAGAAATTAACTTCCCTATTTAAAACTACATGCATCTGGAAAGTATTCACAGTTTTTTACTCACAATTCTATACCCAATAATAACAAAGTAAAAAGAGTCAGTTTGAAATGCTTCTATATTTAATACAAAATTTTAAAAAATTAAAAATCACGTGTACATAAGTATTCACAGCCTTTGCCATGACACTCAAAATGGAGTTCCGGCACATCTTGTTTCCACTGATCACCCTTGAGCTAATTCTTGAGATGTTTCTAACTTGATTGGAGTCCACCTGTAGCAAATTCAGTTGATTTTAATGATTTAGAAAGGCACACATCTGTCTATATTATAAGGTTCCACAGTTGACAGTGCATGTCAGAACACAAACCAAGCCAATAAGTCCACGGAATTGTCTGTAGACCTCCGAGACAGGATTGTATCGAGGTACAAATCTGGGAAAGGCTACAGAAAGATTTCTGCAGCATTGAAGGACCCAATGAACACAGTTGGCACATAGGCCTCTATAATCCATAAATGGAAGAAGTTTGGAACCTGTATGGTTGGGCCTCATGTATCAACATTGCGTATGCACGAAAAGGTTGCGTACGCTGGCTTTCACACACAAAGTGATGTATCAAAATTGACATGACTGAGAGATGTGAGAATGCATGCCGTGGCACAAAGTCTAGAGCTTCCGTAAGAATGTGCGGAGCGCACCGCAAAGTCAAGTCTGACTCTTTAACGGGGTGATTTCAAACAGAAATTGACCAAACCTCACCAAACATGTGTCCCCTTCAGTTACTATAAGGCAACATGGCGTTGTCAATGAAAAAAAACATTTTCAATGACTACAACATAAGTTAGATCATGTAAGCATGTATATGGTTAATGTTTAACGTCAGGAAAGCCAAAACCAAAACAGTAAATGCTATCAACTGTTTATTCATGTAAGCAACATAATAATGTCTGTTAAACACTTGTGTGTCAAATTAATAAAAAAATAACTTGAACTAAATATACGAGACAGATTCCGTCCCTATAGGGACACAAAGCCTGCTCCCATGGGTTACAAAACTATTACCTTAGCAAGAAGCCCAAGGGACCTCTATAACGTACTAGAGCGTTTTTAGGTGTTTGAGAGTGAGATTTACGTAATTTAAGAGTAGGCTACTGCAGAGCGTTAACCGGCTGCATGGCCATCGTTGCATAGACCAACTGTATTGTCACCCCCTCTATATCGCCATATTGTGCCCACCCCGGCTCCCACAGATTTTATATCTTTCTCACTGTGCAAGAAGATCGCTATGGAAAGCTGCAATTGTCTGTCTAAGGTCTAAGTATATGTACTGTTGCTGAAACAACATCCATGCCGCACATGAGTCAATTACGCATGGATCCATGCACTGGCATATAACCAGTTCTAATTCATCACTTATGTTATTTATCCAATATCATTCTGTTGTATCCTTTTTATCTCTTTCATAGTATTAACAATGTCTTTCTATGATTACTTCCATCCTCTATTCCTGTGAGCTCATGCTACACTTTCAACTCTTCTCTTTATGGACTTTGATATCCGACTATTTCTTTATATTTTCTGATGTGGTACGATTCTCGGAAAATTACACAAACTTCCAAATATAAAATGTATCCTTGCCTCCACCTCTAGCTCGTGCATGTATGCTAAAATGGGATGTATGATGGAAAGCTGCACAGGACCTGGCGTACACATGGTTTCATACATCTGAACATTTTTATGTGTACGCACTTTTCAAGTTTTGTGAACTTTGTGAACAACTTTTCATGTTTTAGTATGAAAACTGCGCAATTGTTGATAAATGAGGCCCCAGGATTCTTCCTAGAGCTGGCCGCCTGGCCAAACTGAGGGATTGAGGGAGAAGGGAGGTGAACAAGAACCCTATGATCACTCTGACAGAGCTCCAGCGTTGCTCTGTCGAGAGGAGAACCTTCCAGAAGGACAACCTGGAGGAAACTCATCACCTGGTCAAAACCATCCCTACAGTGAAGGACAACCATTTCTGCAACACTCCAATCAGGCCTGTATGATAGAGTAGCCAGAAGGAAGCCACTCCTCAGTAAAAAGGCACATGACAGCCCGCCTAGTTTACTAAACAGCACCTTAAGGACTCAGTCCATGAGAAAGATTATATGGTCTGATGAGACAAAGATTGAACTCTTTGGCCTGAATGCCAAGCGTCATGTCTGGAGGAAACCAGGCACTGCTCATCACCTGGCCAATACCATACAGTAAAGCATGGTGGTGGCAGCATCATGCTCTGGGGATGTTTTTCAGCGGCAAGAACTGGGAGACTAGTTTGAATGGAGGGAAAGATTAATGCAGCGATGTACAGACACATCCTTGATCAAAACCTGCTCCAGAGTGCTCTGGACCTCAGACTGGGGAGGTGGTTCATCTTCCAACAGGACAAGGGACAAGGACCCTAAACACACAACCAAGATAACAAAGGAGTGGGTCCGGGACAACTCTGTGGATGTCCTTGAGTGGCCCAGCCAGAGCCCAGACTTGAATCCGATTGAATATCTCTAGAGAGATCTGAAAATGGTTGTGCACAGATGCTCCCCATCCAACCTCATGGAGCTTGAGAGGTCCTGTGAAGAAGAATGGGAGAAACTGCCCAAAAGAAGGTGTGCCAAGCTTGTAGCATCATACTCAAAAATACTTGAGGCTGTAATTGCTGTCAAAGGTGCATCAACAAAGTATTGACCAAAGGCTGTGAATACTTACCGGTATGTACATGTGATTTATGTATTTTTTTTATTTGTAATACATTTGCAAACATTTCAAACAACTTTTGAAACTTTTTAACTTTGTTATTGTCTGTTGAATTTTGAAGAAAAAAAAGTATTTGAATCCATTTTGGAATAAGGCTGTGACATAATGTGGAAAAAGTGAATGTCATGTCCGCGCTCCGTGCACGAGCACGCAGTTCACCGCCCACCTCCAGATCTCATCCGTCCGCGGACTTTCTCTCCACACCTGAGGTTCAACCTTCCACGTCATCGGCGCTACGCATTCCTCTCGGTTCTCAATCACCAGAATACTGAACACCTGGTACATTATTGGACTATTTAGTGCAGTGTCTCTTCCTTGTCTGGTTGTGAGGTATTAGTTGTAGTGACGTTTACTGAACCGATTTGAAATTACTTAGTCTACCCGTGTATGATATTAAGCTTGCTCTACCTTTCTTTGATCCAAGTCTAGCCCTTCTTTTGTGTCTGTGGATTACGGATTTTGCCTGTCCCTTTTTGATTAAAAATACGCTGCGCACTCCGCAGTTGGAACCATCACCCTCTAGCCTGCCTGATATCATTACAGTGAAGGGCTGTGAATACTTTCCAAATGCACCATATGTATGTCATTGTTTTTAAAACAAACCTATTTTTAACTTCAAATAGACTACCTAAAATCAAGGGAGCCCAACATTTTGTTGTTTTGTTAACTTATATTATTATATAATATTATATACAAGATTAATAATACAATCTTTTTTTTTTTCTTTCAGCATTAAATTCTATGGTTATTTTGGTTTGATTTAATGGAGTTAATTTCTCATGGCATTTCTCCTGTTGGAATATTTCTGACAAGAAGATTACTAGCAAACGCTGAAATTCGAAACCTTGACATCAAATGCTTCTTCCAAGTTTTGAGACTTGTTCAAGGCGAACCTCCCTGGACACTGGAATAATCCTTGTCCCATGGAAATTACACTTACAAAAGCACAACAGTTGGGAATAAAAAAAATCAACCTCACGCCCTTAAATCCCAGTGAAGTTTGGATTTAGATATTCCCATCCTAGCACTGAGAAGGAGGACACACAGTGACCCTCTTTGTCTTCATTTGGACCTATTTGTTATAGATCTAGACTTATAGGTCAGGCTAGAGGGTTTTTGAACAGGAGTTTGGGTCCTCTGGGAAAGAAGTAAAAGTTTGGTCCCCTAACAACTTTGGTCTCTTATTCTCTCTCTGCTTTCTGTTCTGTCCATCATTGGGCCCCCCTTTGTTACCCTCCTATTGTGTGCTGGAGCACCGTCACAAGGATACAGTGGGCCTTTGTCCTTTGGGTGAGGTATAGGGAGGGAATAGGAGAGATGAGGTTGCTGTTGGGAGGGGTCAAGTAGGAGGAGAGGTGGAGTAAGGGGCGGAGTGGGGTGCAGCATTAAGAGATGGAGTTGCACGAAGGTTGGACTATAAGAGGTGAGTGTGTCTGGTGTCAGCCATTGTAATGGAGACTGGCAAGGGGGGAGGTATAGAGGCAAAGACTAATAGAGAGCCAAAGTCAATTCCGCATTATGGGACCGAAGTTTGGAAAAAATATTTATGGTTGTCAATGGCGAAAATACAATTATTTTTATATCCTGTTTAATTGTGATTCGAAGAACACATATGATGTTTGTCTATTTAATAGATAATTGTTCAAATAAAAAATATATCTTGAGAGACTACAGCTCATTCAAACCTCAGCTAGACATTTAACAAGAACTTAGAGGAGAGAACATATTACCCGTACTCCAGTCTTGGTCAACCTGCACTGGCTACCATTAGCATGTGTATTTTATTTTCGAACTTAGGTCCCATAACGCGGAAGGGACTTTGCCTCTCTATAGAGGCTAAAGGGACCATTTCCAGACTATAATCTCAGCATTAGCATTGGTGTTTTCTAGTGATGGCACCGGTGCAATACTGAGATCAGAAATTGGTCCAATACTGGCTTACGTAAATAGCTGGATCGGTATTGGCAACAACTGGACAGTTGTTACCGATCCATGGGGATGAGCCAATTAAATTAATTTACACGCATAGGTATACTGTCAAGCATCAGCCATATTTAACCTACCCAAGCCACACTATCAGCAGCAGGTTTCTAAAATGCGTCTGAGTAATTTACTTAACTTAAAACTTAATTTAACACTGGAAACGGATCGGTACTCGGTATCGGCCAATACCCTAAGCGCCGGAATCTGTATCGGTATCGGGACTAAAAAAAACGGATCGTGCCATGGTAGAGCTAGATGATGCATCAAAACGGTAACATCAATTGGGCTGTCCAATAGTTTCAAAATTAACCAGAGGTCTGTTAACACTTCCCAATGGAGCGTGTCCAGACCCTACAAAAGGCTAGAGCTGTGCAGCCCTTTGGAGTCTGTACTGTAATGATTTAGAGCTGTATCAATAAACTTGGCTTAAATTGAGTTGAGGATGTAATACTTAACATGTCAGCTTCTACAGTGACTACTATGTGGGATAAAACCTGATCTAATAAGAGCCGGAAGTACTGACTGATCTCTCCAGACCTAGTGGATTTGTGCTGCAGCCAACTATACAATTACTGTAGACACTTTACTGTGATTTGATTAGCACCCAAATAATAATTAGAGTTTACTCAGCAGCTCTAAGCTCTACTACATGGTGGTTCCATCTGCTTTGCACTATTGTATTTGTGCAATGATTTGTATACTGCACACACACATGCATACGCTCTGGATGCTGTGATGAAACAGGATGTTCGCATCATCTTTCATCTTCTTTCACCATTAACTTCCACATCATCGAGTGTTAAAATTACAGCGTTAACAGGCTCCAGAGTTGCTCTCTGGACTTTTCAGCCAGTTATAGTCAGTCTCTTTCCCATAAATCCTCATTTTGCCATGCTTTATAATTCCAGAGCTGTTAAGGCTGCAAAACCAGGCGACCAGCTCCAGCATATCTGATATTTGAGCCCTGCCTGCCCTTACAGTTCTCGTCCCCTTCTTCAGACTTTAACCAGCTGAGGAGACACAATAGGAAGAGAGTACAAAATAGATAACAGGAAAAGATTTGACAATGAGATAAGGATGATGAAAAATGGAAGGGAACCAAACTGTCACTATGGTGAATGTAGATGACAATGACATATTAAAATTCGGAATGTATTATTTTCTTGTGTACAGTTGCGAAAGGAGAAACAAACACAAACCGCTTGAGATGACCGGGCATAATGTGACAACAAGTGACAACCACAATTACTCTCCATTCAGACCAACATTAACACTGTGGTTTTAAAGCCCTGTCCAAAGCTGTTTTGTCAAAGTTCAGCTCTGTGAACAGTAAAACCACTCAAGGTCTATTGCTAAGCAGACAGCTAAATTCATCTGATCCAGGATATTCAGTCTAGATGTTGCTGATGTCTCAGTAACTTCCTATGTTTTAAATAAAATCTTCACACTATTAAGATATTGTCAAAAGTTACATTGAAGCGAAGTGTGTGTGTGTGTGTGTGTGTGCGTGTGTGTGCGCGTGTGCGTGTGTGTGTGTGTGTTAAATCGAGGAAAATATGACCAACTTGAGAAACCACATTTCCAACCAAACGGAAAGACAATTTGAGCTCAAGGTGCCCCACTGCTGCCCACAGGCAAGTGGGAGATTTCTTTCAGCAATAGTAATGGAGAGGTTGCTTTAGGACATGCTTCTTTTGGTAATGCCGCATAAGTGACGTAAACCCTTTATTATGGTTGTGCTGACTTTGTTTGTGAGAGAACTTTGCTGGCCATAAATGTTTCACCACAATGTTAAGAAACTAATTTAATTCTCAGATTAAATGGAACTAAGTCAGAAGGGTGTTGTGCCAGACTGGAAACTCTCGTTCTGTATTTTTGTGGAAAGATCTTATTTAGAGCAACAGCTCTGCAACAGGCTACAGCTTTGCTTACACAGGTGGAATCCGTTTCAGTGGACCTCCATGTCTCTGCTTATGTATGCTAGATATTTACCAGGTACTCTAGGCAATAAAACAAATGCATGGCACGCATGGGAGATACTTTATTTTAAAAATGAAATAGAAATTGGTTGTCGTGGTCATTGCTTTGTCATGGAACATGCTTGTTATATTGTACTTTCTTTTTCCTTTTCTTTTTTTTTTAAATTTGTCTTGACGCATTGAAACGCTGTATAGAGATGAACCGTCGTAACCGGCAACATCAATAACTATAATTATCAAGGAAATATGTCTAATACTAATCTATGCTATTTGAGACTAAAGAAAGTTTTTATTCATTCTAAACCACTGTCATGCCATAACACATTTCATCATCTTTTAAATTGGATGAATAATTATTAGGCAGATACATTCTATAATAAAAATATTTGAACATTTATGTGTTTTAGTTGAGTGAGAAAAGCAACTGTTCCAACTCAGCCCTAGAACAGGGGTTCTAATCCTCTATGGAGGTGCTCTGCCATGCTCTTCAGTCCTTCCATGCACGTCTCTCCACAGTTGCTTGGCTCCCTGGTGCTGGCTGTGGGATTATGGCTGCGCTTCGACGCACAGACCATGGCTCTACTCAATGGAAACGAGGCTCCCAACACTTTCTTCATCGGTGAGTGCCATGGAACACCTCTGCCAATCACCAACCAGCAGACTTGCTGCTCAAAACATAACATAGCCGACTCTTGGGCTTTGACCTATATTTTTTGGGGGAATAGTGATTATTTCTGTGTTACTATTTTATTATCTGAAATATTGCTTCATTCTATTTTTGGAAAAGGGTTTAATACATGTTTATTGAGATACTGTAATACCTGGGGGAGGGAATAGTCCTACCACAAATTGCTCCACATGCATTTACACATTAGCTCAACACGGGTGTAGCTTAGGGTATACAAGTGTGTAAGTTTTTCCTTGCTGCAGTTTACTCGTATGCCTCTACTGTAACAGGATGTGTGCGTGTCTGTGTGTGCATGTTTGGGTGTGTGTGTGTGTGTGTGCGTGTGTCAGTGTGCTTAATGCTTATTAGATGTTAGCTAACACCATTCTTTCATTCTTTGGGTGGGGGTATGAAAAACAGGTATAGATTTCACAAGTGTGTGTGTGTGTGTGTGTGTTGGAGGGGGGCATGATAAGTGGAGGAGGAGAGAGACAAACGGGGAGAGATTTAAATAATGATGTGCGATGCTAGAGGGCCACCGTCACTTATTTATTTCTGCTCTGAGTTCAGTTCAGCTTTGACTTCACTGACTCTGCTGTTTACGGAGAGAGACAGTGTCACATACTTTTATTACACTGATTATTCTCCGGATATAGTTTGGCTGTGAGAGGGTGGTCTCTCTCAGGTCCTCTGAGAGCAGAGCCACACTTGGCTTTGACAGTGAGCACTGTCAACCAGATGGAGCACTTGCCCAGGAGACGCATCTGAGAGCACTCAACAGTTTCCATGGCTGGTTCCCATGGTGCTAACCCAAGTTCCCTATATGCACAGAATCTCTTGGTGGCCCGTAACAAAAATAACCTTTAACTAATTATTAGTTAAGGATTTAACTAGTAACCCAGAACTAGTGGTGTTGTAAGTTCAAGACACAGGTGTTGACTCCTGTCAAGAGATGGTGTGTTGCAGAAGAGGCAGCTCTGCAACATGGTGTAAGGTAGACCTTGTGACATTACCGTACATGTTCCGGATGCATGCTGAATCACATCAGTCAATTTCCTGAGATGAAAAAGTCTGTCTTTTTGTGACACGCTTGTTTCCTCAAACAATTGTATAAAAACTGTTCATACCTATATCCTATATATTTAAATATATATTATTTTTTATTTGTAGTATTTTCTACTTGACAAGTTCATATTTAAGACCAAATGTAGTGAGTACTCTTTTCCTCTCGCTTGTGTCACCTGAGCTCATTACACCAGGAATAATGATCCCTATCTAACCTAGAGGTGTTGCCTGGCAACAAGCCACACCCATGTGAGAATGGAGGAGCAAAATAAGAACCAGTTGTTTGATAAATTCCTCCCAGTAAATGTAACCACTGTTAATGAGATGTTCAGTGTCTGGACATGGAACCTTTTGTGTACTCAAAGCACCGCTATGGGTTTCAGTTTGGAAATTAAAATTTTGACACTTATCCCTGTGGCTGTCTGACTGAAAGACACAAGTATAAAATAATAGTGTTACAAAGATCACTGGCATTTGTTTTCTGGTGGTAGCCTAATCGCAGAATTAGCACAGTTTGAATTGTTAATAACATTTACTGGGTAGCCTATGCCAGGGGTTCCCAAACTTTTCCACGCCAAAGCCCACTAGCTTCTGGCCCCCTTTTGCGAGATGTTCTTAAAAACCATTTCCCATTTCCTTACTTTTATTTAATGTAATAAAGAGTAATATTATATTTAAAATATTTGATCATTCCATTGGATTCAACATTACTGTTTACTTTTCTTAAGCATTGCATTGTTTCAGTTGAGTTTAACAACATGTTACCAGATCAACACTGACAATTTGTGATTAATGATAGTTTTCCTGACAGGCAATTAGAATGGGGCATGGTAAATAAGATGTTTTAAATAAAGATATTTTTCTGAATTCCGTTTTATAATAAATACTTAGCTAGAATACTTTAAAATTATAAATAAAATGTTAAATCATTTTTATTTTTTCATTCTCATAATTTCTTTCTCATAATTTCAATTTGCTGAGACCCCCCTTGCGCCCCCTGGCGGCCCCCATTTAAAAAGCCCTGGCCTAGGCTACACCTAAAATATGTATTCAGCCTTTGCCATTCTCAGCAGATATGCTGCCCTCTATTGGTGCCCTAGTGAACTCATACTGTCTGTTTAACCAACTGGTGAGTCTGGCAGGGCGTGTGTATGTACTGAACACGCACGTATTACAATTAATAACTTATTTTTTAATTTTTTTTATCATACTCTCAGGTGTTTATATCCTGATATGTGCTGGCAGTCTGGTGATGGTGGTGGGTTTCTTCGGCTGCTGTGGGGCTGTTAGAGAATCACAGAGTCTTCTGGGTTCTGTGAGTCCAAACATTACATTACATTACATTACATTAAATAAGCTAAAATACGGTCTAAAAAATTGACACTGAGAAAGCAAGTCAGTTCAATATTTATTTGGTTGTTTATACAGCCAATTATTTACATCTGCAAAATCCACCTAATGACTCTCTTCATATGCCTAGTTCTTTGCCTGTCTGTTGATAATATTCGGAGCTGAAGTTGCAGCTGGAGTGTTTGCATTCATGAATAAAGACAGGGTATGTACACATTGTCCTGTTTTCCCAAGGTAAATACGGTCAACATGGCACTTAAATGAAGTGTGCTGAACCTCTGTGTGTTTCACTGATTAGTTATTCGTTTCTTTACAGATAATTAAAGATGTTCAGCAATTCTATGCTAACTCATATAAGGACAACAGCACATTGATCAACTTGTATAACGAAGTGGTAAGTGATTGGGGGGGTTATTCTCATAGTGTATGCTCTGTGGTATTGCCATACCTAGCCAATAGGGGGCAGAACATTGCAAAGAAAGTGACCATAGTTATTCTTGAAGGTAAAACCATAGAACGGTTAAAACCTGGCCTGGCCCCATCCGGCAAACCTGATCACGTTAGTGTATGCACAGCCACACTGCTGGAGGCCCAATCAGCGTGGGTTAGTGAGATGACATGGAAGTCAAGAGTGTTGATGAGGCAATCAATCAATCAATCAATCAATTGTCAATCACTTCAGCGCTGTCCAATAGATTAAGAATAAACCAGAGGTCTACGCCAAGTAGGATGAAACAACTGTAAACACTTCCCAACGGAGCGTGGCCAAACCTATTCACATAGAGAATATGGTCAGGTTACATACACCAGGCTAGTTAAAACTCTGTCTGATTGGCTGACACTCCTATCTGCACCTTCCCCAACAGTGCTGCTAAGTGTCTCACACTTCCCCTTAAAAACCATGTGTACTTTAATTGATAGTTTTGTTTCAAATATGAACTGTAAGCTTGGTGATAAGTCTCGGGTACTATAATGCAATCATGGAGTGTCATAACGGTGTTGCTGTGAAGACAGCATTTGTGAAAAGTAACATTAGCAACATTTTGCATTGATATGCTGTCAGTCATACTTCCTTATTTTCTTGTAGCTCGACTGTTGTGTAACTAAAGATTCTACCTGCAAAAAGCAACCACCACCCATGGTGAGTGCTATTATTTGGTCATTTCTGATGCTACATCTGACCTCGGATCCCCTAAATAAAGTCACAACTTTTACGGTATTTCTCCAAAAAAATTGGCCCATTAGGAGATGCTTTATTCATCTCATTGAGCTCATGGTCAGGTCACTCTTGAAAAATATATTATTAATCCCAGTGAGATAAAAAAAAATGGAACCTGGTTAAATAAAGGATATGAAAATATAATACAATTGTTGTGATCGGCAGGACTGTGACAATGGCATCAAAGAGTTCTTCAACAGTAAACTAGTCATCATTGGTTATGTAGGAGTTGGCATTGCTGGAGTAATGGTGAGTGTGTTTCTTACCAAGCATGAAGTTGTGGCGGCAGGGTATGATCACTAATCGAGTTAGCTCAACCTTAGTCCCACCATGGAACAACCAAGAATACTTTGGCATTACTGAATGATGTTAACATTTTTATTTAATTATTATTGCTGCAATAAACTGGCGGGATTTACCATCCAGTGTAGTCACCATGAATGTATAATAAGAACATGGTGATTACACTTAGTTCAGTAGCAGACCCATTCAGTTAATCAGTGTACATTCACCCAATAATTTAACAGGTTTAACCAATCAAAACGAACAATTAATGTCACATGACAACAGCAGAACTGCAGCCAGTAAAGGTTTTGATAAACTCCAAAAAGTCTATGGAATTAAAACAACACATACAATGGGGGAGTATCACTGCAAACCTCAGATATGATTATTGTAAATTAATATTTGATTGGGTTAGCAAGATAAATGTAAGCTAATACACTTTTTGTCAAATTCACCAAATATCTCCTGGCATTTTGCTGGTTTACCGCAAGAATGACTTACCATACCTTTTGCATAACGTGGGATTTAATAAAGGTCCTTTTTAAAAGTCTGTGTTCTTCTATACAGATTATTGGGATGATCTTTAGCATGGTGCTGTGCTGTGCCATTCGAAACAGCCGGGAGGTCATATAAACTGGAGATGTGGCTTAAACCTGACACCCATCCTGCGCCAGATCGTGAGAGACTTTTGAATCCTCAGGGCAGACCTCCACTACCCCCAGTAACCTGCTTATGCCACACAGGGTCCAGGCCATCTATAAACCTTGTCTTCTATGGTGCTTTTGTCATTCCAAATGCCTGTATAACCAGCTGTTTCCATTGGGGAGGGACTTGACCTAACCTCCACTTTTCAAGTTTTATGATATATTTTAGATTCTATGTCTGTTCTGGCAGGGAAATTGGCTACTAATTTGCTAACTCACGACTGTAAAACCATGATTAGATATGATATACAGTATATAGTAAAGTATAGGGTCAGTACATTTGGTACTGACGCTTGAAACGTGTTTTATTCCACGTAGCCAAACGCCTTTGATAGATGAACTTACATAAAACCTGCACACTGACCACTCTAGGAGCAGCAGTGTCATTGGCAGGCATTTAGCCGGCACTCTGAGTTGAAAGCAGATGGGTTTGCATGACACGCACGCTCACATGCGCACACACACAAACACATGGCAAGAGTATGTGTCCTGGCTGAACAGGCAGTCAATGCTCCACCATGGATCCACACGTGATTGTATTAACATACATGACATACATCCACAAACACCGGACTACCTACTAACTTAGGTTGCACTTGCAAACATCTTTGCCCATTCAACTCGACTATTAGAAACAGCATCAATCACATTTTATAGGATTTTAAAGGGAAGGTAATAAACAAACTAATGTAGTAGCATACATGCGTCCACAATTTCCCCAAGTAAGGATAACCTGGTACTGTATATTTGGCACAGCAGCCTAAATGTACTGTAGCATCAGAAACGCCACATCTTAACTCTTTCTCTGATAATTTAATGGGTCACTCAGAAACAGTTGGTGTTAGTGGCTATATTGGTTAGTATTAGAGCATACCATATAGTCACTAGAGAGAGAAGCTCTAAGGTGTCTCTTGCCTTTAGCAGATTGGATAGGCATTAAAAAAGATCAGTATTGTTTATTTATGTACTCTGTCTTCTTGCTTACCCTCAGCAAATTCTGTGGTCCAGGCCACTGTCTATGGTATTGGGTATATATCCACGTTCAGGGCACAGTTGCGTAAATATGTGTGGATTTTAATGGTTGTATATGATTTTCTGCTGATGTGGCAATCGTTAATATTTTACATGCCGTTTGTGTAGAATCATGCTTAGAAGCACAGTGCATAGATGTTGGCAGTAATAGATGAAGTTGTTTCACACAACATTTCTTAAGGTCAATCAATAAACTTTTTTTTTTTTTAAGTCTTACAGAAAGTTGACTTTGTAGAATAAATACCTACAAAAGAGAAATGTATGTATATTTACATGAGTGTAGAGTTGGACTGCATTTAACTGTAGTCTGAAAGATGGAAAAGGTTTGGCTTGTGTTTAGTGTAAGAATAAACCCTTATTGGATTCTACCTATTATAACTGTGGGGAAGCACTTGTCATACTTAAAAACCACTTGGCCTGTAATGTAAACCTACAAACATTTTCATTATCACTTTTACCTGTTTCTTTTCAAATTGGGAGACAGGTTGCCCAATTATACTGAGATGGATCCCGTTTTTGCTATTATGGTGGCACTCACTTTAAAAATGATGAGCAACAGAGTGGCTAGTCAGTTTTCAGAAGTTCTATGGAAATGTTATAAACTGAACAAGCAGGTTAGCTGAATTCCCGCTGATGTTAGTGTTAGTGCAGAAGCTGCACTAACGTCAGATATGTCCTCTGTTATATGAGTATGAACACAGTATGTTTAGTACTGTGCACCTAAAAATATTTAAGTTTGTATGCACTGTTAATTTATTTTGATGGCATTCTGAGCTTCTCAGGAAGATGTTTCACAGCTAATAAAGTTTTTGAAGATTTACATTGTTCTGACATTTTATTTGATCTGAGAAGTACTTTATTATTTTATGAAACCCATTTCAGAGCAACTGTATGACGGGACATGTACAATCTTGTACTTATTATCTAGTCAAGTCACCTGGGGTAGCTTGAGCTCTTCCCTACAATACTGTGGACATATTTAGTTTCAGGCCACATTCTGTAAACATACCAAGGTCCACATGTGCACATACATATTATGTATTATGTAATTGTTATAATAAGAGTGAAGTGTTGAAATGAGGATTCTCTCAAAGCAACATCTCTGTCATCAAGCTACAACTTATCAGATGACAGAGGAATGTCACCTTTGTTTTTTGTTTATTTACTTTTATTAACAAACAAAAAGGCTGTTCTATTATTCAAATATTGTTGGCACAAAGACATGTTATGCTATAACTGCAGCACACAAGCAACTGTGATACACAGTAGATTCACCACTTTCTACAAATCTGACAAAGTTGAAAGAATATTTTTATTTGACACACTGTCTACTGTAAATGAGTTGACATGTTGCATTTCATATTCATTGCTATTATATCCCTGTTGCTCTCCTGTGATTTAGTAGATCTCTGGGTTTAGCAGCATGAGGCTCATGTCAAAGGTTCATCTTTCTGTTTGAGCTCATAGGACAGCTGTCCATGACCGCTATGCATGCCATGCAGGGGAGCCCACAGGACTGCTCAGGGTTGAGTTACACCTACATTGCGCAAGTGCTTTTTCCCTGGCGCACACATGCATTCTAAGCACTGAGGCAATGCAACACTTTTCAAGCTTGCATCAGTAATGTTCACTAGTGAAAGCCAACATCAGTTTCAAAAGCCAACAAGTTTCAAGACTGGGCAAGTTGTATTTAAGCACAAAGCCACAAGGATAATTCAGTAACATTTCTGATTAGGTATGTTACTGTAAAACCCATGAAATAGAACAAATATAGATTGCAAATATTTATTACAGTATACAAATGTGTTGTAAATGCATAATCCCAAACAGAAAATTAGAGATAAAAAAGTAATGACAGTTTATCAGTTAAAAGGTTACATGGACAAAGCATGTTGACTTGAAAAGAAAGATTATAAGGCTAATATTCCCTTTAGAGCTAGTGACAAAGCATTTCAACAGATGGTTAAGTATTAACATTTCCTACTTTGGGTGTAAATACAGTTCAATGTTAATATAGTCTGTTTCTAAAAAGCAAAACATTGTGCAAAGCAGAGTGCATCACACCCTCTCACCCTATTATGTTTAATATCAAATATTACTACCATACTGGATTCCAGTGAATCTGTATATCACATATTGCCAATAGATAGTGGTCAGGTCAGACAGGTTTTGTACAGTGTAGACTGGCCTATGCTGACAACAAGAAGAAAAGCAATTATTACAGTTTTCCTGTAATAGCTGCGCAGGCAACACGTATTTAAGCAAATCATTTTTATTGCCTCAATTTTGAAATTATTCAAAACATTTTTAAACACAAAAGCCTTGTTTGTATATTTGGAAATTCAAATTGAACTGTGCAATCCATGAGTGCAATATCATTTAAAATCTGGATCACCATTAACATCTCCAACAGCACGTAAAATATAACATACCACCTATATAAAATGAAGACGATGACTTCCTAAATTAAAGTTTGGTAAAAATATTTTTCCGTGAAATAAGCAAATCAACACAGATCCCGTTATGTTACAATCTTTTCCCTGGCTTTTCTCTTCACAGCCTGGTTGTTTGGCCACATGTGGCAAACCATTTTGAGAAAAACTAAAATAATCCCTACACAAAACACAATTGACATAAAACAATGGGCTACATAAATAGCCAATTAAGTGTCACATATAACCCTTTAAACAGGATTAGAGATGTTCAAGCAAAGCATTTGTTGTTCATTTATTTCCTCTGCTTTCATTTTTATGCAATACATTTAGCTGCCACATATCCTGTCACATCTTTCCTTTACTTTAACAGGCGGTGACACCCAGAACCCAGCGGTGGGGATTTGGGAGCAACTGGAGGGTTACAGTATATGAGAGAGGCATAAGGGATATACAGTACAGGGTCCATTTTGGGGTAGGGGCTAAGCCCAGGAAAACAGGTCTGATAGACAAAGAGGGGACAGTATCAGGTCGTCCCTCATTGAGGAAACAGAAATATACTCCCTAAAATCCCCAAAAGGTTAGGCACAGATTAGCGTTTAACATAAACCCCACATCCACCTTGCACCTCCCCCTCACACCCTTGCAATGACATCCACTTGGTCCTCTCAGCCTTTCCTTGAATAAAAAACATTTGAAAAAATCCCTAGCCTGCAATTAGCTAAAACAAGCAGGCAGAAGAAGCAATGGGGACCAACTTGTTTAAGCAGAGCAGATGTTGTATGGGGTGTAGCCTAGCAGGAACTCTCCAACCCCCACAAAGTAGACGACCTGGACGATGCCGAAGAGAGGGGCGATAACCAGAGCCCTGCAGGTAGCCCCCTTTAGGAAGGCCCCTGGGCCTTCTTTCCTCAGGATCTTGCTGCAAGGGGATGGAGATAGACAGTGGGGAACAGTGCACATTAGCAGCTCCTTGGCTGGCCGCCTGCAGGTTTGTTAGGCCAGGGTAGTTAGAGCAGCCGAGACTTACCTGATGCAGTCCAACACACCGTTGTATGTCTCCTCATTGGCCCCGTTTTTGAGGGACTGCAGCCTTGTCTTGACAACTGCGTTAAACATAGGATCAGTAAGGCACGCTGAATTGTAACAAAGGACAAAGTAATGAACGGAAAGCTCTCTGTCAGTGGTTCCCATCAACCATGGCCCTGGGGAGCCCTGCATGTTTTCTATTGAACTGACCCACCAGGTGGCTTGTTACACACATAACCATCACACAACCACATACTGTTTGAAAAGGGAAGGCGCTTTCAAAGAATACTTGGCAAGGCGCTCGGATGAACCTGTGAACCAGAGGAGCCAGTTGTTAATAAATCAAACTCTTGCCATAGCCAGTCGGGAGAAGAGTAAAAACATGTTTCCCATGGAGGAGTGGCGTTTAGTGTCGGTTTATGCTATTCTTTCAATTAGTAAATGTTAAAGGTAGTCAGCTATTGTAAGCTAATTGTAAAATAACATGCTTTTTGTAAAATTCACCAAATATCTCCTTGAAAAAAATGTACTTGGTACTTCTACACAGCCCTGCCTCTGCAAATAGGAACATAAACAAAGTGGCGAACACTGCTCACAACAACAATGCCCTTGGCTTTGCAATGCATTTCAATGTGTGGGGTGGAGCATTTGGTTGTATTCATTTGAGCAATAATGTAGCAAGCATTCTCAAGAATAACTAATGCCCCGATCACACAGAGACACGTCACTAAAAGCGCGGCAGCTTCAAAAGCACTTTGATAAACCCTCAGTCACACAGAGATGGTCTACCTGTGCCAATGAAATTGGCTGCCTAGGCCCTTCTATGCCTGGGCCAACAGTTACATTGACAAACACTGCAACGCCATGCCTTGGGCTGAATAACGTTTTTAAAAAAAGGGAAAGCTTTTAATACATAATACTTTTTCTGTTTTCATGTGTAGACAGTGAAAACTGAGTTGTACCCGTTACAAGTATCCGTGCACATGTGGACTAGGCAGAAGATGTCTCCCTGCTCCAACACGTTATCAAGCTTCTGTAGATTGTTAACGACCCATTCATTAGAATCAGGTGTGTTGGAGCAGGGCAGTCTTTTGTCTATGAGGGCAGTAGATCCCCAGCACCAGGGTTGAGGACCGCTGCTCTGTATTGAACTAGGGACCACTGGCCTGCTGAGCTTGTCTTACTTACCATCGCATGGGTTGACAGCCACTGCAGCAGTAGATCCAGCCAGGCAGCCTGCCATGAAGGACCAATAGAAGGGCACCGTGGGGTCCTCTGGTGAATAACGGCCTAGCTGGTGCAAGTGGGCAAACAGGGGAAAGTACACCACCGAGAAGGGGATGTCCCTGCAGAGACAACAGGCGAGGGTGTTGGGTAAAGGACGTCAGGGCAGCGATCAAGCCAGATCCCATTCGGAATTATGAGTATGTTGTTGTCAGAACTAAATGAAGTGAGAGCACAATGTTTATTCTCCGTAATGCACATTACAGTATTCATGATTAATCTATTTTCCAATTTCAATATATGTTTAAGATCTGTGTTTGGTACCTGAAACAAAAACAAATCATTCAAAAATATAGCCTTATTTTGTCAGACAAAGCTGTAACAGATAAGCCTACATTAATTCAAAAGCACGCCTACTCCTTTATATATGTGCAGTACTCGATGTCGCATGATCTAAATCATGGATCAAAATGATTTCTTCTTCTCCACCATGGTGAATGGTTGACAGTCACCCCAACTCAGGAATTTGGGTATCAAAATGATTTAGTAATTTCCTACTCTAAATAACGACTTTGTTCGTGCGCAACGTCCAAGTCGGAAACTCATATTTACCATGATTCTGATAACGACGTGATGGCAACATCAGTTTACTAATACGTAGTTCCCATGTCCAAGAGGTGAAGGATCTGCGTATATAACGGCCCCACTAACCTCATCAAAGTGGCACCAAGTCCCCTGTACAGTCCCGTCACTCCCTTGGTCTTCAGAAGCTCACGGGTGATCTGGGTGGCTGAGACCCTGACAACCTGAGGGACAGGGTTGGCATTGTAGGAGCGCCGAATGACAGCACTGGGTCCCAACTGTATTGCAGGCACCATATTGGGAATCAACCTCTGCTGGGCCACTAGAAAAAGAACCAAGACATAATAATGCTTATTGTAAAACAACTGGTTACATTATTTAGTAGCGGTTATATTTGCTGTTTAATTGTATTTATTTGATTGGTCAACACTGTCTATTTGGATCCCCAATGTTAAATGGGCATCAGTGGAGCAGTGGGTCTCGGACCCACTGCTCCACTGCTCCACTGATGCCCATTTAACAAGAGCAAGAGCTGATTGAGCAGTCGCTGGTTCGAACCCCACTAATTCCTCCCCAAGTGTTGAGGTGTCCCTGAGCAAGACACCTACAATAACCCTAACTGATCCCAGTGGTTCGCGCCATTAGCGAATGTGTATGTAAGCCTGGGAAAGAGCTATCTGCAGTCTGTGTACAATTTGTACTGTGCCTTTCTTACCTAACCTGCCTGCATCCTGCAACTGGATCTTAAGCATCTCCATGGGGGTGGTGATGATAACCTGGCACATTCCAGCACCACAGCCAGCCAACATCTCCTTGAACACGGTCAGTCTGCCACTGAACACATGCAGAGTGTTGTTACAAGGTAGGCCACACGCAATGTTTTGCCAAATGAGTAAGCTTGTGAAAATTGAATTTACCTGTCTTTGCTCAACTGGTGGCGGAAAAAGTCGTTAGCAGCAAGCTTGATGGCCTTCTCTGGTGTTACTAAGGCGAGGTTTACTGCAGCCCCTACAGCATCAGCAGCAAAACACAGTTGTCTGTCAGGACATTCTTAAGAAAGTGTGCAGGAATGATTTATACAGAAAAGAGAAATAAACATAATATACGGCTTGTGTTTTTAATAACTCATATTTAACAAGTGGCTGATGTCTCTGGGCTGAAGTGGAAATTAAAATACCACAATAAACTCAACCCACATACGTATAAGATATGCAGCAATCCAAATCCCAAGTGGCCAATTCATTCAAACATAGACATGTGGCATTGTTGTGACAACATGTACTGCTCTTCAGAGCCGTCTGCTACATTTCCTGATGATATAAATCGCTGGTACAACAAGCCAACTGGTTAGACAACCTTAGTAACACTAACCAACTCCAGAATGTCAATTTTTGTGTTATTTGCCTAGTAACTGCACAGGCAAATTAGTATTGTAATTAGATTCAAACTATTTTCCACATGCAGTCACATATACAGATACAGTTCCAAATTATGGTAGATATAGTCTTACCTCTGTACATGCCAAAGTACCCTTCTGATCTAACAGTCTTAATAAGGCAGTCCATCCTGAAGTAGACAAATAAAATTGATTATTCTGTACGAATTACATGAATAACATGGAGATGAACACATAGTACTCCACACACAGTTGTGATTGTAGAGCATACTATAAAGTATTGTAGTTAATATAAAGAGGCGGACATGTAAAATTATGATAAATAAGAGTTCTTCCCATTTAATGCATTATGATTTCTAGGATTAGGAAACAGTAAAATACTATTAGAATGAATTGCTAGTTAATTCACGGCTCTTAATTACACTGTGAATTGAGTATGTTATTCCTAGAAATAGAAGGAATCTGGTAAATATTATTGTTATTAATTTAAGTACAGTTCCTGAGCATACTATATTCACAGCAAAACAAATAGCAATGAATTACATTTTTAATCCGAAACCATCCCATCCACCAATCTGCTGTATTCAGTGTAGTTATTAAACATGTATTAACATGAAAAGGTTTTCTTTAAGCCATATGGGAAGAAATAGATATGATCACAATCTCTTACATGTTCCTGTAGAGCTGCTGCCCGTTGCGTTGGTTCTGCAGACGGGTCTTGGCCAGGTCAATGGGAAACACACAGGTGACTCCCACCAAGCCTGCTATCCCACCATTGACCAGTTTAGCTGGGAGACTGTAAAAAGCAGTGAAAAGGACCTTTGCAATATACACAACATGGAAGTGCAGAAAAGTGGTGGGGCTTGTTTGTGTTGTGGAGCGGTAATAATAACAGTCAACAGTAGTCAAACTGACTATAGTCAACCACTAATTATTTTTACATGTATGCAGGAAGAATATGTCAACTGTGAGCTCAATACAATACAATATGATGTAGTCAAGTCTGACTTGGTGGCTCTTGGAAACTAAAATACCTGCTGCAGTCTATCAAAATCATGCACATGTATTATGCACTAAAGCAACAGACAAACTAATAAGCATATGAAGCAGACCAACGCTTACTAAGAAAATGCACAATTACACCTACCCATTTTGCACAATAGATGCACACCATAGTCCTATCCATTTTATAGTTATGAA
>JAODLL010027278.1:0-24080 GCA_026546735.1 Forbesichthys agassizii | reverse complement strand
TGACTGTCATCCGCATAACAGTGGAACGACAGGCCATGTTTTCTAAGTATAGAACCCAGTGGAAGCAAATAGAGGGATCAAGGCTAACGTAATGCATTTCACAACATACAGTATAGCCTACATTATTAATATACCGTTTAAGCCCCATAACATGTGTCTAACAGCCAGTCTGTCCTAGAGCAGGACACAAAACACATATATTTTTCTTTTATTAAGAGAGATAGAGACATGATAACAACTAACCATAGACTGATAAGTGCTGTGAGGCAGAGAGGTCAGTGGCAGAGGTACCAAGCTGGAGCCTCTCTGATTGTGACTTTGCTGCAGTAATGACAGTACATACCACCACTGTGGTGCCAGGTTGAAAAAGGTTTTGATGAGCTGAGTGGCTTATGCACCCTCCTAGCGTAGTGCCATCTGACCTGACAAAGTGGTATATTGAAGCGCTCTGACTGGGACATAGAAACATTGCTGGGAAAGGCAGGTTTATTTTTTACCTACTTACTGCCTTATACAGTATATCTGCTAATATCAGTATCAGATTACATGGTTGCATATAGGGCTCTGAGTTTGTTGTGAATTCCAGATGTGCTGCAACAGATATAAGAAACGTTCTTATGACCAGTGCTTTATTTGTACATTACAAATCCTTCAGCAAAACAATTACCAATGCTGACCATATAGTACAGTACTGTGAATATAAAGAGGAAAATTTAAATAAACAAAAAACAGATCATATCCACAGTCCATCTTTGTCCATCCCCCTAATGCAAACTATGCTATATTGTGGGTTTGGTGTGTGTTTGAGATTACAGTATACTGTATGTAGTTGGCCCTTGCCTTGTGTACGAATTAAATTGTTCAGAATTACTGTGTTATACTGTGCATTTTACATTAAATACCAACGTGATGACTGATTTTCTCTGGCGAAATTCTACACCATGTCAAAAGCAAACACTGCAATATGTGGCCTAACAACACTAACACAACACAACAAAGAACTAGATTTGCAGCCTATAGCATGGACATTTCAGCAATAGGCTCCTGCCACAGAAGTGTCTGCTCAAACAGTGATTACTTTTCAGGTGATGGCAGTAGAGCCATGGAGCTCTAACTGTATATGGCTGGCCATCACATCTTGCTTTATGATACATTTTCAGTATTTAAAACAATGTTTTTACCATTTTACCTGATATATTTAGATGTTTAATACAATTTTTATAATTTAATACATTAGTAATTCCTAACTAAATGTATTTCAACATAATACGTTATCCTCATGATGTCCCAGGGATGTCCCCTACTGTTCTGAAGTCCTCTATCTTTATGTAGGCCTATATCATAAAAACAAATGCAGGATCACCTCTCGTTAAAACTTGTCTGTTCTTCTCAAATTCAACTCATTTTGTTCTCTAGTGTAAACTGTAAAAACTGGGGGGGGGGGGACTCTCCTGCTGTAAGTCCTTCACTGTTACCAAATCCTTTCTAATCTTATACCATTTTTTCAGAATGTTGTAATTGTACATTTATTTTACTTAAAGGTAAAGTCAGCTATTTCAAGCTATTTTGTTAGATGATACATATTTAGACAAATTCACCATATATCTCCTCGCATTTCGCTACCTTACCATTCTCTGTACATGTTGGAAAAAAAATGATCTCATTAGCCAAGTGATGGCAGGGACGGCTAAAATGGCGACATCCAGAGGCAATGCACAAGCTTCAAACCCGTTATTCAGAATACCTATATGTGACATCAAAGAGGGTGTGTAGCCTATGGTCCTTTCCGTTAACGTAATGGTGTAACTTGCAGCAGCAAAATACATTTTGATGTGATTTAAAAAAGGAAGGCAACCAGCGATAGTGTTAATGGATTGACACTAGCAGACTAGTCCATTTGATATGAATAGAATGTAAAATAGCACTGTTCTATGAGTGTAGATTATAGGTTAAGTATTCTTACGGCTAACAATAGTTGCACTGTTAGAAATAAAGATGTATAATACAATTAATTACTGGATCCGTAATCTTCTCCGCCATGTTAAAAGGTCACCCCAAATCAAGAATATGGTTATCAAAATTACCTCAGAATTAATCTAACTGCTTCATCTAACTCTAAAACCTTTACCATTGTTCAAAATAAATGCTTGACTTCATTGTAACTGAAAATTGAGCTGAGAGCAATTATCAGGTGGAGACAGACTAGTGGTGTAACCATATTTTTCTATGTTCCATATGTATCAGACTTGAAGCCATGGAGTCTGAGGAATGATGTTGTCAAAGATATTCTTGAACAGAAGATAACACATTACAATCTTCACGAATGGTATGGCATGGGTCTTTCAGTCTCATTGGATGAAAACCGATAGGGTTGCACATTTCATGAACAAAATTCATTTAAAATGTGCCATCTCTGACACTATATGTTACTAGTCCAGATACACAAGTCAGTTGATGAAAGAGAGTCAGGTCTGGTACAAAGATCATTTTCTCTTGATTTGTCTGTCTGGCGTGTGAAAAGGTTACCATTACGTAAAGGTGCACGTTTACTTCTCTATTGGAATGAATACGCACAGGACCTGCCAATGGGAAAAGTGTCAGTAGAGAAACCCACAAGACACAAATACAGCAAGCTACATATGTTTAACCATTTTGGTTATTAACTGTCTCTGATAGCATATTATCTGATGTTTGAGAACTGAACATGTATTGTCTGAGAATTGACGTTGAGGTCTGAGTATGTCCTAAATGTAGCTACATGTAATGGCTCCATCTTTGTACATTGTAATGGCTTTACCCATTGCGTGTTGTAATGGCTCTACCTTTGTATATTGTAATGGCTATTTCTTTGTGCATTGTAATAGCTCTACTTTTGAGGGTTTCTTGAAAAATCTGTGTTGAGTGCAAGCGCAGAACCACTGAGGGTAGTGATCAGTGAAACTTTATTCGCCGTTGTCAACAAACAGCTTTCTTTAGAGAAGAAACGCATAGAAGCAATATCCGACAACTCATCCGTCTGCCTAACCACACATAAAGTACTGTATGAATGCACAGTGTGGTACATACAGTTTGTGTGTAGCTGGGGTGTGCTGGGTGTGAGGACTGGTGGTTAATCCACCGGCAAAGACTTAACTAATAGGAGAGCACTTCACCAAGTGCGGCTCTCAACATTAGTTAATAATGAATATACAGTATGTACCCCAGCAAAGATTGTTTATGCTCTTTGGCTGGTCTAAATATTCAATGCTGATCTCATTAGCAAAGGTACTGTGTCAGCACTTCACTGACAGGTCAAAATCATGGGGGACAGCAACCATGATGCTTCCTGTTATTGTTTTTCAGTTGGGGTGTGTCTTTGTATAGCAACCCCATGGTAACACCCTATGGGCACGGTTATAGGCCTTTTGAACCAATTCAGTTTTGTTGAATCTGGGCCAATGGGCAAAGTGGGGCCAAGGTGTTCAACGAGGGTTCCCTCCACTCCAGCACATGTTTGAGGAGTTTATGCAGTCACCAACCTTTGCAGCATACGTATTTCAATGTCAGTCTCAGTCATGGCTTAGTACTCTACTGTACTCTATATGGGACTGCCTGGTTGCTTGAACAACCAAGGTCTCAACATGGAGAAGTTTAGATCAGTACCACAATATACATAAGGCGCAGAGTACAGGCCTCATTAAGCCCTTCTCAAGTAGACATTTTTTACAGTAGGAGCACAGGCTTTAAGTAGGCTACTTTAGTATCATACATGAGCTGATTGTGCCACCTGATTACTGGAGACAGCATCTTGAGAGACCAGGATTTGTCCGTGTGCTCAGACAGTTTGTCACATTAGTGAGTTCTAACAGGCTTTTCAGGCTCACCACATAGCTTGCAAGCACTTCATATATGCTTGTAATAGCCAACCTGAGAGGTGCGTTCAGAATTGGCGAACTGAAGTCAATGTTTGTGGCGAATGTGTTTGCTTTGAACATGACATTTTAATGTTTTGTGTAAACATTCCAGCGTCAATTTGTGTTCGCAGAGAACTACGTCCTCAGATGGTTTGATTATGTACACAAACGTTCACGGCAAACTCAAAGGAGACATAAAACTCTTTGAGTATGTTCGCCAATTTTCTGAACGCACCTCTGGTGTTCACTCTTCACAACTGTGATAACCATCAGGGCAGCGGATGAGGGTGAGGAACAGCTACATTAGCCCAGCAAGATCTCTCATGCTTCCGTATTTTGTTACTCTATCTGCCCCAGGCATCTGGGCCAAATAGTTTAGGCAACTTTGCATCTGCATGACAATTCTGCAGATACATCGATCCAAAGCCACTTACAGGCAATACAGTGAACAAATGGCGCATGCCAAAAATACCTGGTTTACAGTTTTTAATGAGACAGCCATGAAAAACTCTACCATCCAGAGGGATTATTAACCCATGCCGCTGACAAAATGGCATTAGCCAATCATATCTGGCTATGTTGTTTTTTTGTTTATCTCTACTGGAGAAGAGATTATCTCAAATGGATAAAGCACTGTCCTGTTTCCTATATGGAGCAGGAATACGAAGCTAACATGCTCAGTATGAACCTCTTGGTTTTGAGCTGGGGAAGCAGAGGTAATCTAACAATGGCTCTCCAGTTACTTTAGTGCTCTAGACAATATTTTCCCCTGTGCTTTCATCATCGACATGGCTGATTACTCATCATTGCCCTGATGAATGCCAATAGAATTCATCAGGGCCTCCTTTTCCCGATGTAATTCCTCTATTTTTCCTCTCAACTCCTTCCTCGCTTGATCCATCTCCTCTATTTCTTTCCTGATCACCTGTCTTTCTTGCATGAACTCCTGTTGAAAATAATCGCTCTCAATGTCTCTCTCACCCCATTCTTTCAGGACTGCCTCCTGCTCCAGCTTCAACTCGTCTGTTGCTCTCTTTAAATCCTTGCTCCATTTATCTATTTCTTCCCTGACTTTTATGATTGACTCTTTTTCCTGGTTTAATTCAGTTGTTCCTGTCAAGACCTCTTTCTTCTCGTCAATTGCTTTCAGTTTTTTCCACATGGTCTCAGTCTCCTGCTCTGTTGTGTATCTCAACACGTTTTTGTCTTTGCTCAGCAATTTCAGTTCATTCTTAGTTGGTTGCTTCAGCTTCTCAGATCTTCTGAAATACTCTGTCTCTTTATCCATCTCCTCCTGCTTCTTCGAAACCTCCTTTCTCTCCTGCTGTAAATCCTCTCTCTCTTCATCCAAATCTGCTAGTGTAAATCTTAAAGCTTTTCTCTCTTCATTCAGCTTCTCGTGTTCATTCAGGCTATCCTGCAGTAACTCCTCCACTGTTTTACACAAATCAGCTCTCTCTTCATCAATATCTTCCTGTTTTTTTCGGTTGGTCTCCAACCCCTGCTTTATCTCCTCTAATGTTCTCATCATAACCTTTCTGTTTTTATTGAGCTGTCCCTGTTCTTTCACGCTCATTTCCTTTTCTAGCTGTAACATATATAGTCTCCTCCTCAAAACTGCTACCTCGTTATGCATATCTTCCAACTCTCTAGTTGTCCCGCTCTCATGGCGTAACTCCTCTGCTGTTCCTGTCAGATCCTCCCTCTCGCTCTCCAGCTGCTCCACAGCTCTTTTCAGTGGTTCTGTCTTCTCCTCAGAAAACTGACGCAGAAGTGTGGTAATGGCCTTCAACTGCTCCTGTTCAACCAATTCCTCTACAATAAAGTAAGACAAAATACCACAAAATAATTGTTGGCTAAAAACACGTCTCTTAAACAAATATGAAAACAGTGGTGTGACAGATATCATGCTCTAAACACCTACGCAGGTAAATTAGTAAATTACTGTTAATGGTATACATAATATTCATATTCATGTCTAACGACAATATTTGTAAAAATATTTAACATGTTTTAATTAATAAATTATATTTAAATTACTTTCTACGTTAATAAAAGAATATATATATATACTGTATAAATATTTGTGTTGTTTACCAGCAACATACTGGTTGTGACAAATGCACAAAGTAAAGCCAATTATATAAATGAGATTATTTTATCATAGAATAGCCTCTGTTTTTCCTATTGATAGCCAAGTGTACTGTAGAAATATATACAAAATACAAAATGCCCGGTTGTATACATCCAGCTAATGGATGGATATAAATGACATCAGCAGTGACATCACAACATGCATTGTACATGCAATTCAGCCTGTGTGGCTTTAGGCTGCCTTTACACAATGTCATAGAGTTGTAGTGTAAAGCCCAATAAAATTGAAACCATGTCTAAAACTCACTCGCAATAGTTATAGAACTCTCAACTTTGTGAAACAAGATTCACGCAACAGACAATCAATATGTTGGTAATGTAGCAAATGATTACGTCAATACCATTAATGCTGAAACTTTTAAACCAATTTCAATTGATTTCAGGCTATGGATATGGTACGCACAACATATTTACCATGCACAATATTATAGATTAATACATATGTGTATGCTTTGTTAGAACACTGTCAAAACGTTACACTCTTAGCAAGACATTGCTGTGTGTGCTCCGGTGCACAAAGACAGCAAAACAAAATGCAATCAGCAATTTTTTTAAATCCTCAAATAGAGCGTGGAATAACCCATTGACTCTACTTTTATCCTCAAGCAAGTTGCATTATTCTCCGGGAGAGGCATTATGAAAGAAATCAGCTCGTGCCTGATGAAAAATTGATATTATCCAGGCCTTCAGTTACATGGTGGCAATAGTGGCAAGGACTTGTAGGATGACCTGCACCATGACATTACACTGTACTGTAAAAACATTTTATTTCTGACTTTATTTACTTTTTTCTGAGTTGCAGGTTTGGATACTGAATAACTAATAAGCAGTGTTGGGTAGTAAATAGTTACTAGTAAATTACTGTAATAATTGTACTTTTTCAGTAACTAGCAGTGTAACTATTTACTATTTCTAAAACAGTAATAATATTTAGGTTGGTTGTTAACTCCTAAAGGTCCTTGCCACCAAAATCCACATTTACATGATTTCTATAATACGTTTGTACATGTTGAGGTTAAATAGCATCAGAAAAAGTTTTAAACATGAGGGGACTGTGTTCCCCCGACCACCCTAATACAAAAATGTATGGAAGTCCCCCGCCTAAAGCAACAGGTTTGCTTTTTGGACTGCATGTATCTACGTCAGATCATACACTCTAATTACTCTAAAAGTGCAGATGCCCACTGCCTAGCAACAAATCATCAACGGCATAGCCTATTTGTGTTTACATGTATGGTTTGAAATTAGTTTATGTGTAGACCTATCTGACTCAACATACATTACTACGATTGTATTACAGACAGAGAGTTTATGAGCTTGTTAGCCTACATTTCTATAGCTAAACAGCTGGATGCATATTTTTCAACTGAAATATTACGTTACTGGTGGTAGGATACTGTAATAATAGAGCGATATAAAGATAGATGCGCTGTTTGTAAAAGAGAGAGAGAAAAAAAATATATAGAAAGATGCGCTGTTTGTAAAAAGAGAGATAGAGAGATCCCCGTTTTTATTATTCCTCTTGTAGAGCTCTTGTTATTATTCCAATATGGTTACATTTAGTAGAATTAGTGATGCCCACCCAGCAGTGTATTTTGCATGCTTAGTAGTTACAGAACAGAGAAAATTATGATATATTTCAATTTTAGGGTGTTTATAATGTGTAATTATGTTTTTGGAGTTGGTATGCACATTGTTTTAGTATATAAGATATGAACTATAACCACTGGCAAGGACCTTTAATAATTGTTCAAATAAAGAGTTTTTTTAATTCTAAAATGTGGTTGTCATTTTTCAAAAGGGTCGAGGCAGTGTAGTGATTGCGATAGTAATATAGTAATATAGTAATTAACTAGCAAAGTAACCAATTACTTTTAATACCCAGTAATAATTAAAGTAATATTATTACTTTTTGAAGGAATAATAAGTAAATCGTAACTTATTACTGAGTAACTTGCCAAACACTGCTAACAAGTACAGTAACACACTCAGTTATTCAGTAACCCTGCTCAACTTAACTAAAATAGCAAACAATCACTAGTTTTGCACTCACCATGGGCATCTGTGTCCATGTCTATTGTTTATTTCTCTCTGCTGTAAAATACTGTATTAGAAGTAACCTGTTGGTAGTATACTTGACTTGAAATGTTGCATGCATTGTTATCATGTAACACCATCCTTGTTGCTATCCTAATTTTAATAAAAAAATGCATTTGGAGCATTGTGTTTCCTTGGCAACCACATTGTCATCAGCTAGCCATCTAAAGTTGCAATCAGAAACATTCAACCCCCCAAACATTAAAAGGATTTACCAATGAACATGATTTCAAGGAGCTAGATTTCTGTTTGCATACAGTCTTTATCAGTTGAGTGAGCCATACAATCAACAAATTAAATGTATTACAAAATTTTTGTTAATATAGCCATGATGAATTATTCATCCCTATTGTTATTTTTAAATGTTCCTTAAAGTTTTTATGGCCTAAAATTGAATAAAAACATAGTATAGACTTCAGCAACAGAACATTTTTCAATTGAGCTGAAAATCAAATTTTCTGGTGTACCAACTGAGGAAACAACATCACATATTGATAACTCAATATAATAATAATAAATTGAGTCAATTAAACGTTTCCATTCATTTTATTACAATGGTACTGTAGCCTGATGCACACTGTCACTGAACTGAAATGTAGATACCATAATACCATGTGATCATAAACTGCAAATTAATTATTATTATTACAGTATGTCACTGAAAACTGCAACAGTGACATCTATTTAATTTAAGGACATTATACATTTGTTTATAACATAAATCGAGTTGTATTGTTTATTTGGCATTTCTATTTCGTTTTATGTGTTCTCTCTCAGGGTGGGCTCCCCTAGTCTTTGTCTTCTCATACTGCACACCTCACCTCTGCATATGTAGACATCAACTATGAAAACCACTACAGCTCTGAGTATACCTTCCAAGTTTCCAAAAACATGAGGTTTATTATCAAATATTGGGACCCAGGTGTTGGGTCTTGCTCTGTTCTGGGAGGTAGGACAATTCATCAGAGTGGTAGAAGTCAAGGAGAAGACAATGTCCAGAACATAATTAGTGTTTCCTTGGCCTTATGGGGTTCTACATGTGCTTTTAATAGATGTTTCTCAACTAGGAAAGTTTCTACACTCATAAAAGTGAACATATGCAGTGATTACTTCAAAGAGCTTTTTTTACTTGAACTAACCCAAATCATTTACATATTTGCCTTTTCAATTGTGTAAATTAAAGCGTTCGGTTTCACGTAAAGTAAAAGTAGGTATTGTTGGTCTAATGTAAATATCTACTTTACTTCAAGCAGTTTTCTTTCGTTCCAGTTCGAGTCACGTGACTATGACCTTTCAAAGTTATTTTGTCCCCTAACCCTAACCCTAATTAGAGGGAGGTGGAGGTGGAGGTGTGTCCTCTATAAAACCGTTAGTTGGGGGACTAATCTCCAGGTTCTATTTTATTGTGATCCAGCGGTCATCCACATGTTTCTCCTTCTAGGAACGTTTCCTACCCTACTACAGAGAGGATTTTGTTCCATTCCCTACATATGTCCTACCAATTACTACCTACATGCAGCAACATATGTATTTTTTAAGATATAAAACTGACTTGTCAGCAATCTTATTAAATAGCCCACTTCCTATTCCTTCTGGGTTTTTTTTTTTCTGTATATAACTAAATCACTTTTAATAAGTGTGCCAGCGCACAAATTATATCATATCGCCACAAACCTATACACTTTCACAATCACCTAACCCTAACCCTATGTCTAACCCTAACCCTTATTTAAAATATTTACCTTGGATGAAAAGTAAAAAATACCTGGTTTTATTTTTTTTAAATTACATTGACTTAAACTAATTTTATGATTTGATAAAAACTAAAGTAATTAGATGTAACAAGTTGACGCAATTATTTTACTTTGGTCCAAAGTATCACTTCTGTCAGTGTAGGCTACGTGGCACACAAGGCCACCATACCCTTTTATTAATAAGAAACACACTTTTATCTGTGGGGCAATATGGGTCCCTCTGCCATGTTTTTTATCAGCCAAGCGGCCCTTAATTGACATGAAAAACATACCTCAGATGTAAAGGTCTTGTCTATTGACCCGTGATTCACACTGTCCTTTTGCAACATTGCAGGAACCAAGAGCATTGGTTACATATACCAATGCTCCCTGTGAGTGCTCTAAATAGAACATTTAATTTATGAATGAAAATGATTTAAAAACATACTGTACATTTAAAGCATATGTGTGTGTGTGAAAGGAAGAGAGAGATGGAAGTGGGAAGTCGACCATACATGTCTTTATTAAATACATAAAAATCTTCTTGATTACCATGCATTAACCCTCTGAACCACAAGCAATTTTAGACAAAACGTGCGCGTAGGCCTATATTTAGGATGCTACAATGTAATTTGCCTATTTGCCAACATACTCATTGGCTGGCGCTCCATATAAGGTCCCCTTACAGTTAGTCGCCCATTCATTTCGTTCTACCCTGTCTGAGTTGTCTGTATTACCAACTGCGTTCTGTGGATCGACTTCAAAACGAACAACCATCCGTGAATTTCTTCATCAATAGCCTATATTTATTGTCACAATGAAGGAAAGAAGAGTTACCCATCCTTTCGTGGCGAGATGTAAACTAGTGCTGGTTGGCGATGTCCAATGCGGTAAAACGGCAATGTTACAAGTCTTGGCTAAGGATTGCTACCCAGAGGTATGCCGTTTGTATGGCTACCTGCACATTGCTGTTTAAATTCAGCAATATGTGTTTTAATTCAGTTAATTATTTTCATACTTTTGTGTAAAACCTAGGGGTCCCGAAAAAAGTATGCATTTAAGTAGTAGCCTACTAGTAATGTCTGTTAAATCGTTTCAGACATACGTGCCCACTGTGTTTGAGAACTATACAGCCTGCCTGGAGCTGGAGGAGCAGCGCGTTGAGCTAAGCCTTTGGGACACATCAGGTGATATCATAAACTGCCTACCTATTATGCCACGGTTTGTTAAATTGTTTCTACGAGCAATTAATTCATTAATACAATGAATTAATGAGTTACAGTTGAAGTTACATAATGGACGTTTGATTATAATCAAAACAAAAAGCAGTCACCCCCCAGTCTTGACAAAGTGCGATTGGAGAGTTAACATCTTTGACTTGCGGCTTGTATTGCAGTTTACCAATAGATCACTACCTGTTTAACCTGTTGTCGCTTTCATAGGTAGCCTAATGTATCTCTGCAGTTTCTCTTTTGTGATAGGCTAGACAAAGTGACATTGGTTTGAATGGCAATCCTTTGTTCCGTTTATAGAGCAACATAATCTATGTATCTGTGGCTTGTGCCAAAATAACAAAATTATTTGTTTTAAAATGTATAGATGTTTATTACATCTTGAATGTTTTTCGTGAGCAAGCCATAAACACCAAGATTAAAATAAATACAGCCATGAACTATTTCACTGTGTGTAATTAATCTACTATATAGGGAGTATATGAGTTTCACATTGTCAATTTTATTATTTAAATTACTTAACTTTTCCACAATTTTGTAACTTCTTGAGGTGCACGTGTAATTTAGAGAGCTGGCTCTGTAAGGCTTACAAAGGGCCTTAGAAAAAGGGTAAACCAAGTAAATGTGCATCATCCATGGTCAGGAAAACAGTAATGCATCAGTTGCCATCCAGGGAGTATTTGATTATTAGATTATTATATATAAGTAAATCAGCAAATAAATACATGTCTTAATGCATTCAACCATTTCCTGCTTTAACTTAAGACTGCATAGGCAGGTGTATCTCTTTTTAGCCTATAGGCAACTCCTTTATAGAACTATAGGATTGTTAGTTTACAATAATTTATGTGCTTATGATGTAGTTTTTTTCTTTTCCATTGTCTATTGCTTTATTCCAAACATTACACAAGTGTGATGCTATTCTTCTTAGCTGCATTGGGACAGATCAATTGCATGGATCCACTGATTTACCGACAGCATCATATAAATAAATAAATAAATACATAAATATGTAATTAAAACAGGAATAGATTGCTTTTATAACAGCTCTGGCTGGGGTGTTCTGGTGAGAGGTGGTTGAGCAGTGCCAGCTGGCCTGTAAGATGGGAACTTATTCACAGGCGAAGGGGTTGCTTTGGGCAGGTAGGGGGTGTGTGGGTGTTTTTGTGTCTAGTATGTGTGGCATGTGTGTATTAGCTTACAGTATGAACAGAAGGCACAAGCAAGGGATGCCAAGCTTAAGATATGCAACCTTGCTGGTTGGTGGTGTTTCCTCCATGCCTAAAAACTGTTATGTAACTAAAGCCAGCATTCCTTTTAGCCATTATCTGTAGGCTTATAGAGAAACATTATGGGGTATTTTCTCCAGGTTATTACAGCACAAACACACATTCACAAAATTAATGTGTGCTGTTCACATGTTTATTATATGTAATGTCTGTTTTTTCTTTTAGTGTCATGGAGTTGTGGCACTTTGTTTTTTAACAGTAGGATGATGTGGCTGTGGTCATTCTGATGTGTTCCACATGCTTTTCATCTCAGTGAGTCCATGCACATCAAGCGGTGGTTATATGTCTCTGGGTGTAAGAGGCTTAACTCTCAGAAGTAACACATGTATTCTCATTGGATCAATTCAGCTAGTTAGCAAGTAGTTGTCAATAGTTCAACTAGCTATTAAGGTGTGTGTGTGTGTGTGTGTGTGTGTGTGTGTGTGTGTGTGTGTGTGTGTGAGAGAGATTTGTCCAGGCAGGGGTGAAATGTATGTGTAGGCGGTGCTTTGTTGCTAGACATTTCACTCTCGTTGTCTACAACATGTCTTTTTGACAATTATCTTGTAAATCAACGTTAAATAGAAATTGTATGATTATACTAAATACTATCTTATCAATTCTATAGTGAGCAAAAGGACTTTTCATAAAGTCAACCATTTGCATAGTGGTTCTGTTTTAGAATTACAGGACATACAAGGTATTGCCAAATTTCTCTTGAGATAATACATGCAACCTGTTTTTTATTCTAGCAAGCCAATGCAAGTTCATCTTTAGTATTTACCTCAATAGACTAAACTAGGAAATGGATATGATATGTAGAAGGTGATTATATAGCAGTGTCACACAATACAGTGCGGACATCCTGGTGGTTGTGTTTTTTAAGATCGCCTTCCTGTGTGTCATGCACTCAAGATGGTCTCACGCACAGTATATTGAGAGTTAAATATGACTTAAGCATGATTTAAGTAGCCTACAATTCAACCAATACGAACACGTGTGGGCATCAATCAGGTGTCTTCTTTATGTGACAACAATTTACTTTACCTCAAGACAACTTCAAAAATGAAATCCTTTTAATTTCATTAACTGCCTGGAGTGAGATAATATTTGGCAATATTGTGTTGCTGTAATGGAATGGGAGGATTAGTGCTTGTTTCCAAAACAGTTGTTTCCACTGTCCTTCAGCATGTCTTATTACATTCCCCTTTGTTCTGATTTCCTTGAGAATGAATTATAGTCTTATAACACTGGACTATGTGTCCTTCTAGGCTCTCCGTACTATGACAATGTCAGGCCCCTTTGCTATAGTGACTTGGATGCAGTGCTCCTGTGCTTTGACATCAGCCGACCAGACACAATGGAAAGCGCGCTGAAAAAGGTACCGACGACGGCCACCATTTATATGTCTGTATCTTGTGAAATCATTTTGGTTTCCTTCCGGATCCATGAGGTAGCTTTGCTGATTTTTCTTTAAGTGTCTCTATATGACTTTGTACCACTAGATGTCACACTAGACGCACCAGCTTCTCAAACCAAATAAAATGCTTTGTCTGGACAATAATTAAATATCAATATATATCGTGATATACATTTTTAATAACTTTGGTATGATTTTTAAACTTACACATGCACTTCAGACAGGGCAGTGCTAGACAATAGTGGGCTGTTTTCACTTGCCAAACAATTTTAGAGCTCTCTAATAATAGCAACTAATAGCTCTCTCACCTAACAGAAAGGCTTCATATTACGTATTATTTCAGCTTCCTCCTCTAAAACATTTAGCGCCAGTCAGTGCTGGTCCTGAACTTCCAGGGGCCCTAAGCAAAAATGTGCTATGGGCCATTCAAGTTGCATGTACTCCATTATGGGTGTTCTTAGCAGTTTTTCTAAAGCTTATAATGTGCATGTCGATATTATATCGGATCGACCGAAATTCATGAATAAATTGCGATATTAACTTTGGCCATATCGCTAATCCCTACACACATACATGTGCAACCAGACCAGATACACACTCTCAGGATGCAATTACTCCACTATATATTTACATAGAAAACAGTTGTTGCTGCTATATTACTGTTTAAAATTTAGAGCATTTTATTATTATAATCATTTATTAATACATCCACTGTACTGTACATATAATATGAACTGATGTACTGTCTGTCTGGATTCTGCAAAAACATATGACAGTTCTGTCTTTTCTTTGCAGTGGAAGGCAGAGATCCTAGATTTCTGTCCCAGCACACAAATCCTCCTGATAGGTTGCAAAACAGACCTCCGCGCAGATGTGTGCACACTATTAGAGTTGGCCAATCAGAAGCAGACGCCTATCTCCCATGAGCAGGTTTGTTTCTTGAGCCTTCTCTACCTGTCTGCTGTTTTGTACTGTGTTTCGCTTAATTTCAAGGACAGAATAATACACACACCCGAGTGAGTTTGTAATAATCTAACTTTACTGTGCCACAAGTCGAGGGAGCTTGATTAATTACTCAAAGAAGAACTGATCACAGAAATGCATCAATATAGATGACCAACAAGTGTAGTGTAGTCCAACCATTTTGAAAATGCTACGTCTTTAATTAAAACATGCATTTTCTCCATCTCCCTACAGGGATCTTGTTTGGCCAAACAGCTGGGAGCAGAGGCTTACCTGGAATGCTCTGCTTTCACGTCAGAGAAGAGCATCCACAGTGTATTTCGTACTGCGGCCCTGGCCTGTATGAACAAGCTGCAGCCAGTGGTCAAACCCAGCCCCGGCCGACGGCTCTCCAAGAGGCTACTCCAGCTGCCCAGCAAGACCGAGCTCCGTACCACCTCCTTCAGCAAAGACAAGACCTGTGCCATTATGTGAATGGCATGGGCAACGGAGAGCTGCTTTAATCAAAGGGAGACCTTCTGTGTAGGGAAAAGAAAGTTGTACTGTATGTTGACCCCTCTGTCCACACCTCACTTAAAATGTGTAACTTTTGTAACTATGATTTAGATCTCTTTGATTACTTGTCAAGTCAACACAGCAGTGCAGACCCAGAATTTAGATTCTGATTGGAGTGAAAATACATTTAATAAATGTACTCCGTGACGCAGCGTTCTAGATTCAGTTGTGTTTGAGGCCCAATCAGCAAGAATGCAGCATGCATTTTAATAAGGTGTGTTCGTGTTAGGGCTGTTTTGCTTTCCATATAAAGGTTTGTCAGATCAGTGCGAGGTCAATCCCACCACTATCATTATCGAAAGTGTTTGCAAACATTATGTAGTTTGACATTCAGATACATGACCTTCCCTTAAACATTTCCTGTATATACAATCAGAAAATGGCTTGTAAAAGTGTCTGGAGAGATGTGGAATGCTAGAAAATCTGATACATAAATCCTTAAGGACCTCAACTTCTTCTCAGATATCCTGTCAGCCCTACGTTTGAGTTTGTTGGAGTTTTAACTGTTTTCAGACATAGACATAATGTGTTCTTTCACATGCTCTGTAATGTCAATGTCTACATGTGTTTCAAAGGAGCAATAAGTTGAAGCGCTACACACCTGCTAGACCAGTGGACCAGCTCATGAGATTTATAATTTAAGATGTATTTATTTATTATTATTTTTATGACCTAATCAACTGGCTTACTATTCCTGGTGTGTGACCAATGAATAAAGAGCTATATGATCTTGATAGATGTGTGGCTTTTAAATGGTCTTATGAGTGATACAGATCGGATTTATAACATGGTTGGTTCTTTGTAAAGCAAGGCCTTAGCAACAGAAATGAATTGAAACACATTTTCAAAGACAGAATTCATCACATTGTATTGTATTACAGTATTGTTTGTGTTACTAATTTAACCTGCACTCCTGAATTGACCACATTTAAGGTCAGAATACAATTTATTCTAGCTAAAGTATGTGAAGCTTTCTGATAGAGCAGAAGAAAATCATTTCAGAATGGCTTGCTCAAAGGAACTATATAAACTCACCATGTTTTGTTTTGTGAAACCAGATATATGGGGTTGGTCGGATTATATTTAACAAAAGCAGTGGGAGGGTGAACTGGTTGCCCATCTAAAGAAACACAAAGTGACTCATCACTCACAAGGACCTTGGTCAAGTGTGGGCAGAATCCAGTATCAAGTACAAAGTGTACATGTAGGCCTACACTGTATTTTCTTTCAAACACCCTTGAAAGTTTTAATGTCAGTGCTATCTGTCTTGTTGTTTTTCACCGATACCAAACTCAAATGGATTTGGATCATGTTACCAATGTTACAGTTGTTTACTGGATATTCCAGTAAGATCTTAACAAAAGAAAATAAACCGCAAATAGACAAGGGATTTGGTTTCACATGAGACAACATGCATTTGCTATGCCAAACGGTTTGTGTAACCTTTTTCTAATGAACACTTTAATAATTTTAACAGTAAAAATGTCCTACCACAATGTCATGTTTACAAACTGTACTGTTTCTGCTATTTACATATCATGTAGTGCATTATGTTTTAGTTTAAAAAAGATTATGCACAAGAAAATTCTATTTGAATTGCCATGTGCATGTTATGGTTATCCTATTTTTCAGGTTTCTAAAATATTATGTATTGAGTATATTGGACTTAACATCTTAGGTGTTTGCAGTTGCTTATGATGTGTTTGCTGTTGTGTTAACTTGTCTTCTAGCATCAGGACCATTGACAGCTCAACTAATGGAAGACCTGATGATTTGTAGGTTTGCACAGAAGCCCAGAGATCTTTGGATGCACAAATCACTGGAATGTAATGTGTTGCCTAGCAACGGGGTGCAGAGGCAGGCATGAGCAGGGTTCCTGTCTCAAAGAGAAAGATGACTCTCCAAAAGGGCGCATCTCCTATTATTTGTAGCATTAGACACCACATCTTATGTGATATGTAGACATTTAAAGGGAGTACAGAAGTGAACTATTTCTAGCATTTCTTTTAACAATGTGCTTACAAATTGTGTTTTGAAAACTGAATCTCTGCAGTAATTATTTTGTGTATTTTTTCTGTCTGCTTTATCTGAACCTGAAGTAATTTCTAAGTAAAATATCTTTTCGTGCTCAAACTGATATATTTTCTATTTGTTCTGCAACCCTATTTCCTTATTATTCTTTTTCTAAATTAATACTTTTAAGTCACCACAATTTAAAAATCTGTTTCAGACTATATCATTTTTCATTTTTAGCAACCTGTTGATGGTTATTGAGTAATGAGTAAATATGAATAAACACTCAGTACTTGTACACATGGCCTTCCAAGCAAGAAATATATGTGCGTAGTTATTGAAGATGTTTTTGTACATTATATAATTTACTTAATAGCAAATAATGAATTTGAACATACACACAACTGTTTAAAGGATAACAAGATGTGATTGTGAATCATTTACACTACATTACAGTACAATTGAACAACTTACAACAGTAAAACTGTTACGACAAAGGGATTTCTGATATCTTCTTCAGTGCAATCTTCTACGAGCTTCAGCAGGACAGTCCAGAGAAGGCACATTCCTCTGTATTACTGGGGCATTGTGATATAAGAATCTGTTGCTCCATAAAATTATGTCAAACAGATAGTTGGAGAAACAAGCCTATTGTAAGTCAAGGCCCCTGACAGGACTGATAACAAGTGCTTAGTCTATTACAAAGGATTGAAATTCGTATTAGCTCAAGGAAAACCCAAACTTACCCCATGCAAGGCTTTACTAAGGCAAAGGTTGCAGATAACAAATCAACCTGAAAATAGCCAAGTCATGTATATCATATCACATTGACATTATATTAAAGAGTATGTCATTGATGCAGCTGTAAGAACTGTGGAAAAAAGAATAAAAGTGATTTACAAAGTGATTCTACTAGTTAGATCCTCAAGGAATAGTTTAAAAGTGTTGTTTATGACACCATACTCTTTACAGCATCAAGAAAGAATGTCATTGAAGTGTGAATGAAGCCCCTGGGATCCCTAAATTTAATTTCAAACATGTGAACATATGTATTTTAACATGTACCCATGGTTACTAGTAGAAGGGTTATCCAAGTACTTATTATCTGATCTCCACCTCCCCCCATCCCAATACACCGCATTCTTCAATACTGCATTTGCTTAGTCTTTCCCATAGCGGATATGTCGTTTCCTTATCTGTCCCCCTGCAGCTCCACCCTGCTGTCACAGTCTATTCACTGTTGATATGTTGTGGATGAGCTGCTGAGTATTTGGGATTCCTAAGCTATCAGGCACAGGAGGACACAGGAAGGACTCCTTCATTAATCTCTACCTTTAGCCCCCAAGGACTGGCTCTGCCTCCTCACAGGCTGAGAGCATTCGTGATGTGGGTCTCTTCCGAGCCAGGAGCGAGGGAATGTGTCCCTTATCTTAATTATGTGCGTTTTCTGTCTGCAGGTTCCCATCTCGTCTACAGAAGCAAAAAGTTGCAACATATCACACATTCCATAGCTCACTGAACAAGGGAGCTGCAACTTGGACCCCAGTGTAACAATCATGAAATAATCTACAATGGGAACTGTAATCCTTCTTCCATTGGGGTGAAATTGAGGCAGGCTCACCCTATGGGTATTGAACAAAGGGCTAATCCCAAAAGGTTGTGATTAAAAGAGAAGATTGGTCAGCCCTCTGGAATCCTCTTTGGAAAAGAAGGAAAATAGACACTGTGCAGTGCTTAATTACCTAAGCATCACCTGTCAGTTATGGAAATGCACACACACACACACACACGATACACACAACCTTCACAAATGCACACGCAACTTATCAGACGGCAGTGGTTTGATGAAGGTTTGATGGAGGTGTGTGTGTGTGTTGTCTAGTTGCCTGATAACTGATAAGGATATGGTGTCTGCAGAAGTATACATTTTCTATCATGCATGCACATACAGGTGTGGACGCACACACATACTGTACACACACACACACACACACACACACGGTTATATGAGCTTTACTACAGCTGCCAATTTCACAATTATTGTCTGTGGCTGCTGGCTGTAAAATGGGATTCTCTGTATTTGGTTCCGCTATATGTGTAGCATCAGTCTTTCTATATTTCTGAATGGTGTGGTTTATGCCCTATAACCCCATCTGCCATGTGCAGATGTTGTTTTGTTGTTCTACACACATTTGTATGTAGGACTCAGTGATGCAGAAACGTAATGAATATTCCAAAAAGACTTGCATGTGCAGAACGAATCTGTTATATCAATAGAAAAGGCCAGACTAGCAAAATGAGACAATTGCAAATGATGAGACATCATTGGTCTCATGGGAGATATTGTATACATAACTGTGTTTTTGTCATCAATCTTTCTATCAATGTAAACTGATTACAGTAATGCTCAACATGGTATGTTTATAGTTTATATTTTTTGCTTGCCATCCAGGTCCCTTTGTTCGACTTGTGTCCAGGCGTGCAGCCGTGCATGAGCATAAGTGTCTGTGTATGAATGTGTGTCCATCGGCATACGCTGTGAATACAAAGTCAGTTCATCTTGTCTGCTCCGTGTCTACGTGATTGCTTCATCCAAAGTAATGCACTGCGATCCCATCCATCCAGACGTGCTGCATTCAGCTCAGGTCTGTTGGGACGGTGTGTCTGACATGTCTGTCTAGACTCAAATCGTTTTTTAACCCAGTCCTCTATAGAGACCCTCAAACACCATTCACCCTTGGCACCCATGGCCTCTTACACTTTCTATCCTCCCCCCTCCTATGTCCTGTGTTTGGGGCATAGGAGGGGGTCTTTCCTATTCCCCCGTGTTTCTTTGGCACATCCCCAGGGCTTGCCCAGAATGCTCATCTCGCCCTTTAATTTAGACAGACATGCTTGGCATTGGTTTAATGAAGGCTGGGAGTTGAGGTATTCCGGTATAGTGCACATGAAGTGCCTATGAGATTTATGAGTGTTGAGGAACAGCGGTTCTGGAGACCTGATTTGCACACTGTGAGATAAGATGGACAAGACCAAGCCTTTTAGTTATTGAACCTCTAAAGGACCTGTCTGGATGCTAAATTGCTATTTATGTATTCATTATGCTTGTAATCACCATAGTCAATTACAAGTACATTATGGGATTATCATATTACATGATTTGACCAAAACTAACATGCGATGACAAATCCTCCAATATTACAATATACTGGATGTTGTAAACATCTGATATAAATAGACAGCAAAGCAAAGGGTAATAATAACCAAAATAAAAGTGATATTTAGAAAGGGATAGGCCTGGATTTTGAAAAGGCATTTTGAATTTCATCAATCTTCTATCTTTTCCTTTTGTCTGTAGTTTCAACTTTGATCTGTTCTCACCAAGGCTGTCTCACTTTTCAAGGTGCACATTGAATTCCTTTTGAACTCTCTATTGCAAAGACAGGGCCAGAATAAGAATTAGGCACAAACTAATGTTAATGTCTGACTAGACATTAACATTACAGATATATATATATATATATATATACATTAAGTTGATCAACAGTTCTATAATATTGTGTAAATTATGTTTTATGATGATATAATGATATAAAAGCATGTTTATAATAAGACTAATTTTAAATATATATATTACAGTATTATTATATATATATGTATATATATATACCGGTATATTAAAAAGATGTTATAATAAAAAAAAAATCTTACGTGTAACGTTTGCCACCTTGTGACTGAAGGCGTTATAACCAACAAGCACCTGATCCGTTCTGCGCATGCGCGGGATTGCACACTAGCACTAGCACTGCCCGGTGTCTACCACGCATGTGCACTTTTTATTGGCTAAGACCGCCTTGTCGAAAATACTGAATGGAAAACAATTCAGTTATATGATTTATATAAAGTATAACTTAAAAACTGAAAGATTTTATCAGTAGTGAACGACAGTCCCATTCAAAACCTCAGGGCCCTGCCCATAGGCCCCCGTGTCAACCAGCCTACAGTTGTCACGGCTATTGTAAAGGATGGTAATAAAACCATCGTTTTATAGAGCACAAACTGTTTATAAGAACAGTGTTGGTCTACTTGGGAGACTCGCTGGAAGGAATATATAGTGTGTGCTTTATATCACTATAGAATACGATATTGTTATCGGTGCGTTAGCTAGCTAGCTGGCTTGGCTGTAAAAGGAAACTAAAATGTGCACACGGCACATACGGATCGGGCAGCCAGTGCTAGTGGGCAATCAGGCGCATGCGCATAACGGCACAGATCGCTAAGTAGTACAGCGTGCATGGTGGGGATATATTTTAGTGCAGGCGCTTAGGTGTTCATGTACCAAACAATGGGGGCCTTAATAGCAGTGGGTGGGAGATGTAGTTTGCATTTTATTTGAATTCAGTAGTTTCACAGTTCTGTTAACTACGATTCCCATACAAACGTTTGTTCTATCCATGTTTGGCAATATGGCGTCTTATTGAAACGAAGACAAATCGTAGATTTTCTTCATTATAAATAATCAAGGTTTGCTATAACATATTTGGTTTTGAATTGCATAATGGCATGTGCTTTCAACTACACAGTCTTTGATTAAATTAAGTGTAAACGGTTAATGCCACTTACTTGCTAGTTTTAGAGTAAGTGAGTTTACACTAGTACTGTACATTAGCGTACTAGCAGTACGGTAACACACAGCAAGGAGCTCGCTTGAGAGACATCACTGACTTTGAATTCGTTTTGTTATCTATATTGTATGCTGTGCATTATTTGGTTATAAATAATCTCGAGTTTTGTTGCATTACTACTATATACTATTCATTTGACCGACAATGCCCCCTAATTATAGCTGAAATTAGGTACGGTACGTATCAACACACTGATGTTTATCAGTACGGTAGATAAGTTACCTGACAACACAATTTAGCCACAGGTTTTATTCAGCATAGCATCCAACAAAAATTAATTCCTGTTAAAATAAGAAACTGTTTGCTGCTGATGTTTTGCAAGGCACGGGACAAAACTAACATTCGTTCTATTTATGTGATTTAGATGGCAGGTGACTCTGTTGAAAAGAAGGAAACTGAACCCATAGCGACAAAGGACAGAGAAAGAAAACGGAGTCGTTCACGAGAACGAGACCGTAAAAACTCCCCCTCACGGAAACGTCGATCCCGTGAACGAAACCGTTCCAAATCGGCAGAAAGGTAGCCAAATTAATCTTACAGTATAATTGGAAATAAACCGACCCACTAAAGAATTGAACTACAGAACCATTATATTACCTATTGGTGTATTTTGTGTTCTCACTTTACATATTAAGGTGTTTATTTTTATTTGGCTATGTACTATAATATTCCATCTTTACAGAGATCGGCGATTAAAAGATAAAGAGCGTGACCGGGATAAGGACAGAGATCGAATCCGTAAGGACAGAGATAAAGATGGCCATAGGCGTGACAAGGACAGCACCAAGAAGTCTAGGTGCTTATACTACAATTTTTATAGTATCTGTTCTACTTGTGAGTGTCCGTTGGATGGATGTCAGCTGCCAATGCCACTTATTTAAATGTTATATAGTTACCTGTGTGTACCAAGGTATTCTGTGTGTGTGTGTGTAAATATTTCAGCTGTTAAATATAAACAATGTTTCTTTTAAAGAAGTACATCACCAAAGTCAAAAGATGGCAAAATAAAGAGAGAGAAGGATATCAAGGCAGACGATGAGGAAGAGGAAAGAAAGAAGAAAGACAAGGTAAGATTTGAATTTCCGTGCACGTTCTTGCATGCTAATTACATTGTCAGTGTGTTCTATTTAATTTCTACCGTAAGCTTCTAGCGGTCTTCTGAAATTCATAGAACCACGGTTACATACGTGACTGTCATTTTATATTGCGTCCCTGCAGGTCCAGCCGCTGTCTCTGGAAGAGCTTCTTGCCAAGAAAAAAGCAGAGGAAGAAGCAGAGGCAAAAGTGAGATGCGTTTTGATCTCACTCTAGCTCTATTTCATCAAACTTAGAAAAACAAACTGACCATTCCTCCCCATTTACTATGTCCAATTTTAGCCGAAGTTCTTGTCCAAGACCGAGCGAGAGGCAGAGGCTCTGAAACGAAGAGAGCAACAGACAGAGGAGAGGAAGAGGATGATTGAAGATGAGAGGAAGAAGAGGCGGGTATTCCAAGAGACGGGAAGAAAAATGATGGGTGTGTAACAGGCCTGGCACTCAGTTTAATTCCCAACATGTCACCACAGCGGTGTGTGGTTTAGCTTGACGGAGAATCCCTGTGTCAACAGAGGACCCCCAGGAACGAGACAGAAGAGAGCGGAGGGAGCGTATGGACCGAGAGAACAACGGGAATGAAGAGGATGATGGAAGGCAAAAGATCAGGGAGGAGAAAGATAAAAGCAAAGAGCTCCATGCCATCAAGGTTGGTCTCCACTGGAAAACCAGGGAGCAGGGTGGTTAGTAAGAAGGTCAAGTTTGGAAAAGAAATGCGGTCATTTACTTTATTTTACTTAATGATAGCTGATGGGTTGTTTGTTAACTTTTTGATATACAAACGTTAGATGTCAGTGGTGTTTTTTTGTAATTTGTGAAAATGTAGGCCTATTATCACATGATTTGTGTGTGTGTGTGTGTGTATATATGTGTGTGTGTGTGTGTGTGTGTGTGTGTGTACAGTATCTCACAAAAGTGAGAACACCCCTCACATATTTGCAAATATGTGAGCATATCTTTTCATGTGACAACAAT
>JAODLL010027268.1:0-24083 GCA_026546735.1 Forbesichthys agassizii | reverse complement strand
TGTCCAACTACTGACAAATGTACTACATGTAAGTCGCTTTGGATAAAAGCGTCTGCCAAATGCCGTAAATGTAAATGGTAAGGATGCCCCCTGGGCGCCTCCCTAGGGAGGGATCTTTGGATATAATCTCGCCACCTAGTCCTGGTTCTTTCCCGAGGTCTCCTCCCAGCTGGATGTGTCTAGAATGGACACATTGGATGGACAATATACCTTACCTTACCTAAAGGTTTAATTTTCACTTTAGTTTCATTTTCCTGTTGGAAAAACATTGTTGCCTACTTATTCATGACTAATATATGTAATATAATAAATTATATGTTCCACCACAGTATTTCGATTTAGCCAACCGGGGGCACAATGAGTTGAATCCGACAGATCAGAGGTGAGTGTGACATTTATGAAAACAATTGGGACACACATTTTAAATCTGTTGCCACCTGTTAACGGGTTGAATGCCTGGTTGCTCATATGGGATTAGATGATTCTGCATTGGTTAGAATGAGTGTGCTTTCTGTCTGAATGATGGAATGATGTTCTATTTTTCATGAGCGTTGTCAAGTCTAAATATTGAATGGTTAGTGCATCATTCCTTTTTTGGCAATGCCCTCTGTTATTGTGTAGGCTCAAATTGTCCACATCTCAAGCCTCAAGATTCCCCTTAATGTAGTTTTTAATAACATTTTAGTCTATGTAGCAACAAGTAAATATATGATATCATTCTTACCCATACATATTAATCATAATATTTGTAGACGTTTACAGCATATATACACAGCCACATATTATTATTATTATTTTTATTATTATTATTAATATGAACATATGTATGATGTTATGAGGATCATATTGTTACACCAGATCACCTGTTACTTTCCAAGATACAAATCCCGGTAAACACATCCCGATGCTACTCACTGATTTCGGTTTCCTTATTGGAGATGAGGGCTTAGGCATGGTGCAAGTGTCTTCCAGGAGAGCTCTGTTGGTGTTGCCATTTCTGGGCACATCCTGTCCCTTGGTAAGACTCATCTTACACACACACATACACTTACTCCTTTGCTCACTCAGTGTCTCGCGCTTGCCGATCGACTGTGGCGGCTGTGTCCATGTTCGTGTCCCTCCTGTCTATTATAGGTCCAGCCCTGGTGCACTCAGGAGATATGAACAACACGACTGGTGCAGAGCTGCACCAGGAAAATGCTTCAGTAGGATGGGGGGGGGGGTTATTGAAATGATAAAGATGTGGGTGGGCTGGAGGGATGGAGGGCTAGAGAGATGGAGACAGCAAGACAGGCTCAGAGACAGGCGATGACACAGGCTTGTCCTCGGTATCCGCGTTAGCTCCCGTCGTCCGGCTGCCTGCTCTCTCGCTGCTCTTCTGTCTCTCACACGCTTTATCCTGCATCATATCCTGCTTAACCCTTCGTGTGTCTGCTTTCCCTGGGGCCTGTGTGTCATGCAGGGGATCAAAGATGCTGACCAACCCCTGTAGGATGTACTTTCTTCATGTTTCATTTGTTAATTACATTCATGTTTTTTAAGGTAACATCATATAAAGACAATGAGTTCATCAAACTCCTGCGTAGTGGTGTGGGAAATAGAGTTTCTTCCATGAGCCCTATGTGTCTAATGTTGACTCTTATTGCCTCTACCCCTGCAGGATGTCGGTGTAGCAGCCCCAGTTGCCAGGCAACGGCTGAAGGCCCAGTATGGCTGGTAAGCCCCCATCTGAGATCTGATTGGCTGTAGTGGCTGCCTTGACTGTGTATAGTATTCCAAGTCTGGTATCAGTCATAAAGACAGGTAGGATCTGCAGGCAACCGAGATGAAAGATTATGTTTTGCTTTGAGGAGCGTTAATGATTTATTAGAACAGTGATGGGGTTTATCAAAACAATTATCATCTCGAACTGTGGCGACTGGCAGGAAGATTATAAACAGTGATCTGCACTATGCCGAATGGATCGAGACACTTAGACCTCCATTAGGCAGGGTTGGGTAGGTTACATTTTAAATGTAATCCATTACAGTTACTAGTTACCAGACAACAATTAGGCTATAATAGTCATGTAATTTTTGTATAACCTACATTTTGTAACATAATCTGATTATTACTTTCTGTTATTTTATTTATTTTGTATTATTTTACCCTAAAAATAACTTTTTGGAAACCCCACTTTAAACAATGTACTGTGTAGTCGCACCATATTTTTGCAATTTGTGAGTGCATTGCTCAGGGGGAAGATCAAGTTAGGAATTATTTCCAATTAATGACTGACGGTAATGAAAGGTAATTAAGTCAATTAGGTCAATTTTTGCATTTTCTTCTGCAAACATCCCTTTTAAATCTGAGTAGTAGTCCAAGAAATAATCAAAAATTCCAGTGATCTGATTACGATATTTTAGCTGGTAATGTAATTCATTACTCTTAACTTTTTTTGTTATCAGTTACTTCCCAATCCTATAGTTAGGGTACATGGGGGATACAGCCAGCACCTTGCTACCTGTCTAATTTGACATGTTTATACACTATATATGGTTATAGCAACAGTTTTAGTTAATTAATTGTATTATTTGTTATTATTACAGTAATTTAAACAATAAACAAAATATGTTATAAAGCTAATAACTTGACAACATGCAGAAACATCAGTCTCTCAGGTGTCACAAAAAAAATATACACAAAACATGCTGCACTTAATGCGATTTTCAATCTTTTCTGGGACCATTCGCCTCCAGGCTCTCAGAGGACCAGAGGGCTTTTACATCGATTTTCTGGTAGTAGGCTATAGCGTGTTATTTTGGTGCTTGAAATATGAGCTACTGAGGCTGAATGTGATCCATCTGTAATCCACTCAGTAGCCTATGTATACCGGCATACTGTACATATATTATAATTCCATGAAATATTAAATACAGCCTAGGCTTACTCAGTAGTGTGCATTAGTGTTGTGTGATAATATAACATATTAGAACAAATACATTTAAATAACAAAATGTGATTAAATGTTGTATGCTGTAAGCCTGGTAGTAGTTTGGTTGAACCAGTAGACCGATGTGTTTTTGCTTTCCACGGCCACTGGAGAGCAGTAGATAACAGTAGCGTTCACCTCCTGGTGGCACGTCCATTCATAGCTCATTGCTAGGGGAATTTTTAACAAAGAGGATGTGAGAACAGCAGTTTAAGAGGAGGTTCTCATGAGAACTGCTGTTGGAAAAACTTGAAATGCTGTAACTTTGCATCTGAAGCATGTATATATAGTTTAAGACCATTCATATTATTGAATCTGGCATCTTATGAGTCTTGCATTTACAAGTGTGACAAAAAAAAAGTGACATAAAATATCATATGATGTATATTTAGTAAAGATATTTATTTAGGAGAAGACATGCATTTAATTTGATTACAGGTTCTAATCTAGGCTAATATATCCAGTTGTATTGTCAACAAAAAAACCTCTTATCCATCAGTTCTTATCTAACGTCTTTTCTCATAGACCCAGGATAGGCCTAATCTGCATTTGCCTTTGTCTGTTTTTCGAGCCTCCAGCAGTGAAGGGGTTAACAGGACATGGCGACAGTTGGGCCGCACCCACTGAGCTCATTTGAATAATGCCGGCATTTGGCGCGAGGCTTGGAGCCAGCCTTTCTTTATGGCGGCCGTTGCTCCTCCCCTACACACACCCTGCAGTGGCGGGAAATGCTGAGGGAGGGGGAGAGAGAGAGAGAGAGAGAGAGAGAGAGAGAGAGAGAGAGAGAGAGAGAGAGAGAAGGAGAGAGAGAGAGAGGGAGACAGAGAGATGCTGCACTACTAGCACTAATAAGTAATACAATATCATATATAGTCATCATGTGTGAAATTCAGGTTGTAGCCTGAAAAAGGGAACAACAAAGATACCCTTAAGCCCGCCCACCCTCTCCGTTTTGGCGGGAGATTTATGGAGAGATAAAGCTCTCTCGCTGGTGGGTGTGTGGCGAGACAAAAGCAGGCATGAGTGGAGTGGTTGCAGAACAAAGAGGGTTGCAACCCCCCACATCCCCCAACCCCCAGCCTTGGGGGTAGTAGCAAGGCAGATGACTATTATGTACTCAATCAGTCCTTCAAAGGCACTAGTCAGGCTTGCCTGCTCCACCGGCCTCTTTGTTCAATGTGGAATTTGTCTGGCTGTTGGCGTGAAGTGAAACCCACCATCACACACACACATTACTTCTTGTGCTACACACTAAAAGTGACACTTCCCCTTTGTTTCCTGTTCTATTTAAAGAGAACAGCTTGAAGCTAAAGGACCAATATGAAGATCACCTTCTCAAGTTACATAGCAGGCCGTATCCACACCAATTTACTTTTGTTGGACATCGGAGAGGTGCCATTTGAGGCTTGGACTAGCACCAGATCAGCATAGCAACGGTGACAGGGGTGAACATCGGTTCTCTCCTCACTTCCTGCCTCCAGTGGGCCCAAAAACAGGAAGTCTGTGCTGCCTACATGCCTCCTAGACCTCTTTTACACAAACACACGGGGAAGGTGAAAGAAGAGCATTGATTATTACGTAAGCGCGTAACTGGTCACTCAGCTCCCTGACAACAGCATTCAACTCTGGTGTGTGACAGCGCTGCTCACAAATAAGTCTGGACAAAGAGAGGCTATAGTCAGAGAACATAGGCAACACGTTCACCATCTGATAACACGATCCGGGCGGGCTTGTGTGCTTAAGGGTGTCTTTGTGTGTGTGTGTGTGTGTGTGTGCGCGCGCACACGTCGAAAAGGAAGCACACGTATCGATGTGCACATTCAAATTCCATGCACACGGAAATGTGTAGGTAATTTATCAATGAACTGTCCTCTAGTGTGTGTGTGTGTGTGTGTGTGTGTGTGTGTGTGGGTGTGTGTGTTGGGGGCAGGGTAGAGGTAGAGGTCCTTGTATGGGCTCCACGAGGAGACAAAGCACAGTAGGTTTAAAGTTGTGATCTGCTGGCTCGGGGGGAGAATGCGCAGGCACCGGGGGTTAAAGGGGATGGGGGAGGGGTTAATGCCCCTCTGAGTAGCTTGGGGGTTTCTGTTGGTGGGAGAGCAGCGTGGGGGTGGGGGAGTCGTCAATGGGACCACATTCAATAGATGCAGCCAGTGTCCCAACTTCAACTGAAGCAAGACTACAGAGAGCAGGCCAAACAATGGAACATCTGCTGGCCGAGAAGGCATGGAGTGCACGGGGGGGCAGTTGCTCTATATGGCCTGCCAAGTGTTGCTTTAGAGCCACTTAAACCTCCAACAGTAGCAACAGACATGGCTTCATACATACAGACAGACATACAGACATACATACATATATACATACATACATACATACTGTACATACATAAAGTACATAAATACATACATACATACTGTACATACATGCATACATACATACAGACAGACATACATACATACATACTGTACATACATACAGACAGACAGATTGTACATACATACATACAGACAGAAGCATTCATTTGCTCCAGTGAATGTTAGTGTTCACACCAACCATCCCGTACTCGCCCACTTTGTGGGTGCGTGTATTGAGTTGCCAGGGTGAAGGCAGACCAGCTGTCTGTGTACGGGCCCTCTTACCCTTCTTTCCTAGCCCCGCTGTGCCATATTGCATTAGTATGTTTGTTTCTTAAGACCCTTCTTACACCATAAACAGCAAGAGCTTCCCTATACAAACATCAACCAATAACATTCAATTACGTACATTTGCTGTATATTACTCTTTTGCAGTCCAGATCGTAGATCATTATAGCCACTAGCAGCTGCACGTTTCATAGGTTCAATTTAATCAGAGCCACTGCTGTGTCTGGGCCCAGATGGCTGCAGTGTTTACACTAATGGGATTAGGATTACCTCATACATAAGCATACAGTCACAACAAGCCATGGACCAAACATACTGTCTGCCTCTGTGTAACAAGGATTAGATCACTAACTATCTAGAGGTGTATAACAAAGGTGTTGTGAAATGCCTTGAAACAGCAACTCGACATTTAACAACATCAATATCCTCCTTAATGTGTTCAGACGTTCAAGTCAATATGGTGACTGGGAGCTTTTAATTACGTCGCCTCCTGAATAAAAATTTGGTGGATTGGCAGAATTTAAAAGCACAAAACAAGAGTTTGACCTGAGCCATCCAGCACATTATGCATATGGAATATGACCTGTGCCATCTAGCACATATGTATAGGGATACTTGCCTATGCAGCGTGTACCAGCTGAATCATCACACAGTATGTAACACTGGCTTCAGCATGGGAGGGAGAGTTTGGGAGCCTGACCTACATTAGCATCTGACCAAGATAAGTAGCTGAGAGACAAGGAACAGGCTGCGGACCAGTATTGGAAGAGTAAACTGGAGAGAAGAATTAGCCGAAACAGCAAGACACATGTTTTGTGTGTGTGTGTGTGTGTGTGTGTGTGTGTGTGTGTGTGTGTGTGTGTGTGTGTGTGTGTAGCATGGCGTGGCATCATCATGATCAGATGGACAGTAGCTACCAGGACCTTACCTGAGTTTCAGTGACACAACCAGGCTGGAATGTGGGTCAGTGGGCAGAAAGATAAAAGACTGTTTCCGCAAATGTGCATGTGTGTGTGGTGTGTGTGTGTGTGTGTGTGTGTGTGTGTGCGTGTGCGTGCGTGTGTGTGTGTGTGTGCGTGTTTGTCTTAGAAAGTGAGAGTTTGTTTACAATTCCAGTTAGTTATTGCATGCACTACATATGAGCACATATTCACTGAAGGCAATGCCATTGTGAATTTAACAGCAGTGTGTGTGTGTGTGTGTGTGTGCGCGTGTGCGTGTGCGTGTGCGTGCGCGTGCGCGCGTGTGTGTGTGTGCATGCATGTGCGTGTGCGTGTGTGTGTGTGTGTGAATAGTAGTAGCAGTAGTAGTAGTAGTAGTAGTAGTAGTAGTAGGGGGATGTATTGTGAGTGTGTTCATGTGTTTGCAGCTTGTATCCTCCCTTGGTTCCTTGACCCCCAACCAGAGGATTAAGGGGAAGGGTGTATTTTGAAAAACATTGAGTAATAATGAGGATGAGCTCCTCTGTTTGCCGTCTCCTGTATTAAAACTAAATTTACTGTAAACAAATTATATAATCCTATATTCCATACAACAAATCATATGAAAAAACACCCAAGTAAAAGTTTAATGTTTAATAAATATGTATAAAAAGGGCCATATGTACGAAAACAAACACCATATGCTCATGTATAAAGTTTACAAATTGTGCATTTTACAACATAGAAATTATTTTTAGATGTATTTATTCAAATGAAACAGGAACAGGTGCCAACACATTCTATTCCTGCTTGCTGAAATATTCCTGCTCTGTTCCTTCCTATTTAAACAATTTCATAGTTGCACGTGGTATATTCCACTCCACGTCAAACACACATAGGTCAGAGATATGCTAGACAGTTCCACCATGCGCGGGCGTGTTCGTGCTTGGTTTCCTCCTGTTGCTCTCTATGTAAACATGCACTGCATAGGCGGCATACAAACCAGGCCAGTCAGAACGCAACAAGTCAACATGGCGGAAACATTGCTCAACGTCTATGCTTGAGAGAAAAAATGTGCATAGGTAAGACATTTCTCGCACTGACGCCAAAGGGATAGTCCAGTTGCGAAAGTTTATGCACTCTCTCTTCCTTGAAAAATAGGGATGCACTCAATGTTTTCATTGCTCAATTATGAGGCTACAGTGCGCTGCAGTTCAGATGTGTTGCAACCTTTTATCAGAGTTGTCCTGCTTACAGCGTGGCATGTTCTTCGTCAGTGATTCACATTCACTGTATGTATTTTGAAAGGGTATAACGCCACCACATACTAATCTGGCGAGGGTGTCGGTAGACATTGCTCTAAACTGGAATAGCCTTACTGACCTTTTGACAAGAGAGGGTGCACACAAGCCACATTCTGGCAGGGAACTGTAATATAATGTCTGTGACGAGCTACACAGCTTTTACACAAATCAGCTGTTGTAGACCTTCAGTAATGATATCGACAAAGCACTGGCAATGATGTATGTTGTATCACACAATGACCAATAACCAATAAAGCACATGCTTTCTCAATCACTGAGAACAAATATGAATCCCTGTCAATAAAGAAACACCGGCATAGGTGGACATAGGCGCTTATTGAAGCTCAAAAGGCCTGCGCTGTATCAATGCACCAAACAAATGTAAAATAATGACAACTATTTTCATCAGCAGAGAATGGTCACCCATACACTGATCATGTGTGTGTGTGTGTGTGTGTGCGTGAGCACTCTTGTGCATGCGAGCGTGTGTGTGTGTATAGTCTGTGTGTGCGTGTGTGAGAGAGAGAGAGAGAGAGAAAGTAATCACACATGCATGCAAGCAGTTGCTCTGTGTAGGAGTGTCATGAGCCTGAGAGCAGAAAATCTGGTCGGGCCAGTTTAACCGTCAAGGGCCTCTCACAAAACAGAGCACCTCATAAGAACAAAGGGATCCTGTTACCTCATCACTTCCTTAAGGAAAAGGTCCCTATTCTCAAAGAAATGGGAACGCCATAGGGTACATTTAACTATTAGGTCCCAGAGCATTGCATATAAATATTCAGTTGTCTATCAAGCATACTGTGGTCTACATATCTGATATAGGTGGTGGATGCAGCCATGGCGGGAACTCCCATTCTAACCAGCAACAATAACAAATCCCTTTATCTGTGTGGCACATATAAGGCATTAATAATCAGTTAACCTGATTGTTGGTAAGTCTGAATTCAGTGGTTAATGTTTTATACAGGAAATACTGAGCAGGTTGTTCCTATCTGATTGAAGACATAATAATCAGATTTCTGCACCCTCATGTCCTGATATAGTGTAGAAACAACATCACAACATCACCTGCAGCTTATAGCAGATGGCTTGTTTTCAGTCTCAAGAGCTAAAACATTTTCTCTTACTAACACTTACTAACATACTGTGATTTATTGTCAGTGTCAGGTGTGCATATGTATCTAATATTGTTGTTTGTAGTTGACCATTTAGTTTGTAGTTGAGCATTTAGCTTAACTGAGCCTCTTGGGACCAAACGCAAATTATTTTGTAAGGGAATTACACTGCTGTGCTATAAAATGGTGCCTTTAGGGCTAAAGTGGGGCTCACACAACAGGGAACGTATGAAGAAACACCAGTAATCCTAGAAATAACAAAGGCAAGTGATTGTGTGATATGGTTGCAGTTCAGGGTGTGTCTGGCAAGTCTATCAGGCTTTGCCTGATGATGAAACAGTAGTTGGGTACTGTATGAATGGCTAGACTAGAAGACCAACTTTGCAACAATGACATGAACCGGAAAAGGAATCGTAAATGTGTTAATTGTAACGGTAGTATAAATTGAAGCTCCAATCTGCAATTTTTGTTTCATTGTGTTTTTTTAAGTACATAATAACAACTTGTGTATGGCCTGCCATCAACTAATTGTATAAAATGAAAACTACAATAGAAACTACAACAATGACTGCAATGCATTCCGGTGGGTGTCTGGGGTATCTGGGGTACCATGTTCCAGGAAAGTGTCCTGGAACATGGTGAATCTGTGAGTCTGGATTGTATTGATTGTATTACCTCAAGGTACGTACTAAATAGCATTTTTAACTAAAAAAATGATTGCTGTACTTTCCAGGGAGGTTGATGGCCTAAGCCAATCCAACATCTTAAAACCATAACTGAAACGCAGATACAATGTGATGGTATAAGCTGTAATTACAGAAATATTATTTAATTATTACCCCCCCCCCCCCCCCCATATCACCATAAAAGCATGCTGTGACCTCATATGGGGGAAGGGCAGGGGGTCCCATTGCACTAGTTTGGGAATATAGTGAACCTATAGTTCAAAGTAGCAGTTCACACAACCGTTCTCAACCCAGAAGAGCATTCTAAAGATACCGTATGTGATGTATGTCAGAGTAACCTATTTCAGAGCACATCAGGTGCCCAGCACACACACACACACACTACAGAGGGGAGGATACATGTATCACACACTTCAAGGGCAAGTTTCAAGGACACGCTCATCCAATGCAGTAGACCTACTGTTAAGTGTACAGGATGTTCGCTGCTTTGCATTTTGATGGTAGTCTCAGGAGGCATATAGTGTGATGAGCTGTCATTTGCCTTTTAGATCTTACACCGGTCCTCACGTGATGTGAGGGGGTTTCCTGAGGTTGCCATAGAATTAGATTTTGTAGAATATAGTTTGTGAAAAGCACAAATTAGAAATGTCTGAAAGCAGTTGACTCTTTGAACTTCAGAACTGATTGAACTGAATACTTCAGGAATATATTAAGTACCGTAAGGCCTCATGTAAAAACAAGAAACAAGTTTGTATGCAAATAGAATATCCATGTTTAATGTGAGCATGCATCAAAATCAAACCAGAAAACAAAACTAACACAATTTTAAAAAACTAATTGAAGAAAAAAAAAAAAAAAAAGATATAAAATAAACATCACAAAGTGACTTGTGAATATAAAGTACAACAGTGCTACTTTATTCTGGCCAATTTTTATATATATTTTTTAAACAAAATATAGGCTCTGTAATGCCTGATGGCATGTTATTACGAGACAAGTTTTGACTTTGTCTCTTTCAGGAGGGATAAGCTATTATTTACAGAACAATTTATACACCAGAACAGTCAGCCATGGAACAAAAAACAGGCACTGACACACTCATTCCTGTGCACAACAAGGCATTTACACTTTGTTCTAATGCTAGTATGCAATGATAAAATACCGAAACATTTATGATAAAAGTTGCGGCACATTAACCATAACTAACACAGAAGTAAAAAAACAAAAAAGAAAATAAACATAACTCAAGCTTCCAGCCATCCCCAGACTCGGTTCATAGGCCAGCAAAGAGTCAACCTATAGGTAAGCCCATAGCAATATGAATGAGGCATTTATCCAAACATCGTTTTGTTTTTGTTACGTGAGGCATGTGGTCAGACAGAGTCCTATGCTAAGTCCTTGTCTGTGAATCAAGGCAGTCAATTGAACCACTCGCTTGCAGTCTCAAGAGCGCTTCAGCTCAGCCAGCTTGCGCAGAAGCTGCTGCTGGCGCGCTTTCAAGCGTTTCTTCTCCTGCGACTGCTGCTTCTCCCGGGTGTGCAGCTGAAGGAGGTACCCTGTTGCCTGGGTCAGGATGGCTACCTTTGGGGTCTTGGTCGACTCCACCAGACCGGGGATCTGGTCTCGCAGGGCCATGAAACGGGACCGCAGGTCATTCCTCCTCTTCCTCTCCAGGAAATTGTGGTTCCGCCTGCGGTCGGTGTCCTCCGCGTCCGAGCTCTGTGGGCTGTCAGAGGACGAAGACGAGTGAGAAGCACAGGTGGAGGAGGACGGCCGCTGATCAGACTCCAAGCAGGTACGTTTCCTCTGAGGTGCTTCCTCCTCCTCCTCCTCATCGTCGTCGTCATCATCGTCATCGTCATCATCCTCATCATCATCCTCCAGCTCTGGCTCGCTGTCCGGGGAGCGTGCGGCATAGTTGTGCTGCTGCCGGTGGATGGACAAGTGGAAGCGCTTGGGGCAGGGGTCGGCGCGGACCGTGACCCTCACCGGCTTTCCAACATGTGCCAAGCGGCCACGATTCTGCTTGCTCTCCACGGTAACCACGTCGATTTCCTCCTCTTCATCCTCACCTTCGTCATCTGTAATAATACAGGGTGGGGGAAATAGTACATGTAGCAATTAGTAATAATCGGATTCTCGTGTCAACAAAAAATAAGAAGTGTGTTGCACAAGTCAAAGATGAAATTAACATTCCTCTTTGGATGAGGTGTTAACAGGGGGCTCATCAATGTCAATGGCTCAGGTCTTTGTCTTGAATAGGACCAGAGTCATCAACAATTCAAACCAGTGATCTCAAAGGGCAGGGGTTATGATACTCTAGGTTGCATTGGCTAATCTGAATTTCTCTCACGGTGCGACGCCCTCATAAATCATCCCATAACCCCGCCCCTCTTCCGCACTCTAGATTCTAAAGAAATAGATAGCTCACAAACCAATAGGGGGAGGGGGGTTGCGTTGGCAGTATGTAGGCCTACATATCAAGCATGTTCTATCGTATATTGTGAAAGTAATTGTGTTTTACACTATACTATATAATACGCAACAAACGGTTGCTCTCCAAATTACGCATAGTTGGGGACAATAAAACAGTTTAATGCATAACCAATTCCTTACCGGAAGAATCGGAGCGTGACTCTGAGCCCGACGACGGGGGCTTCCTGCAGGTGTGCAGCATTGGGATGGTGAACACAGCCGCGGGGTCAACACAGTCTGTTGCCAGCGTGCTTGCCATTGACGCGTCAGGTGCGGCGCACTGCGCTTTGCTCGTCCTCACTGAGATCTGGGGCACTGATGGTAAACGAGCCTGACCGGCAGACAGACGGTTCTCCAGTTGCTTGCTGGCGGAGAAACTACTCCACATACAGTCCTGGATTATGATGGAACTAAGGTTTCCAAATAACGCCTCTGTGCTGGGTATGAACTGCCCGTCAAAGTCCTCATCCTGGCCTAGGATCTTGGACAGCCAGCTAGGTTTGTCCAGCAGAACAGTGTCTGTGAGTGTCCGGGCAGGAGACATTGGAGGGGTGGGAAGCAACTCGAACTTTTTCCATATGTCCTCGCTTGGCGCAGTTGACTTGTAGAAATCCTCCTCCGCGTCAAAGACATCGAAAAAATAAGGCTGGAAGCAATCCAGCTCCATTTTCAGTTTTCAAATACGCTTATTCCAAAATTTCGAAGTAGCAGCCCCCAAATCACACCAACGGTCCCATATGAGGGTCCTCTTAGAATCTGAGGGAACAGTAAATTACTTTGAAAATGTGCACTGCTGTTTGGAAAGCAGTCGTCACTTTATAGCATAAGTATGATCACATTTCAAAGATGCATCTTATGCACTATTATGATATCAGATTCCTCTTATAGTCTCCCTTCCACAAATGGGACTGCATAAATAATAAATGATCACATCTTGCGGATGCTCGCTTTGCAGCGAGGAACCCAAACTGTGGTGAGGGCATACACGCTATTCTTGTAATCTATCTGATTGTACAGCCTATAGCCTACTTTCAATATTCTGTCTTTTGCAGTCACATTATTGAAGTGATAGTGCGCGTATGACTGTCTAGCACAAAGTCGTAGCGCTAATACTTTTTAGGCTACAGCTTGAATTGTATGCTACGCTTTGTTCCAAATGCTTTCAGAAAAGTGGACAGCTGATGCCGGTTAGAGAAAAAGTGGACTGCTTCACATTCTACAATGGGGCACGGATTTAAATATGATAGACTAACAGCTAGGCTATTTCCTCATTTAAAACTTCCATACGCTGTAATTTGTAAGGAAGTTGAATAGAATAAGACTGCTCACCGGTTTGGGACACAAATCACAATGCGCAGAATGGAAAACTCCTCAATGAGACCAAACTTGTAGTAAGAGAATGGATAAGCAGTCCGAGTTGACGAATATAGGCGTAACTTGAAATAACTCGACGCAGTTCACTTCTTGAATGACTCAAAAGCGTTACAAAAAAAAAAAAAAATCAAACAGGCGTTTACTACGCCCCGCAATGTCCTATTAGGAAACCACACAGCGTGTTTTTTCGCGCCAGTATGATAACCGTAAGATTATAAAGTGTTGGGAGGAGTCTCAGAAATATCTGCAGCGGTAGATCCGGGTAAGCCCCTCATTTGTATAAGAGGCGTGGAAGCTGCTCGGCGACGCCTAGTCTCAAAAACGATTTATGGTCATAATAAAAGAACATATAAATAAAAACATAAACATTTTTGAAAAGAGGAAAAAAACAATAATAAATAGGATGTGCGCTTTTTAACAATGTCAGGTTCCCTTGATTAGTATACATCCCATCCAAGTAAATTATAATAAATGCATGGTAAAAAGTAAATTGCCTATTTCATGAAAAACATCTCAATTATAGCCTACCCACAAAGGTGGCGTTTGATACATTTTTTATCCAGTTTTTAATGGCAGATTTTGCTAATTTAAATCCCATTATAGGCTATATTTGAGTTAGGGATATATATTAGGGATAAACATATTCAGTCATAAAGAGTAAAATGTCATGGGTGCAACTGACAATATACATGTAATTGTAATATAGCAGATAATTTAGCATTATATAGATCCAAACCATATCGAACCAGACAATGTGGAGACAGTTATTCTTATATATTATATTTTGGCTGCAGTCAGAAGAGATGCAATGAAAATGAATGGGAGATTGTCATCACCAAAGTCCCCCTTCTCCCTACTATTAAAGCATATTGATCAGAGCTGGCTGTAGCTTTCTCATTCCCTCCTTAATTAATTAAATGTCTCAGTGGGGCTGACCACCGCCAGACCTGAAAATGTCCTTGACAGATTAGTGGTGGACATCTGTTTTCAAAGCTAGGCCTGAGGTCAGGCATGCTTGTGGAAAGCCTAATAGTGAGCCCAATAACTGTATTGTAGCATGGTAGCAGCATCCCTGATTCAAAGGACTCAGTTAAGATGTTTACTATAGGGAAGAGTTTATCATATGAATCAGTGTTTGCTATAGTAAGTGTTAAATAGATAAAGTATGGGAATGGCATAAGTATGTACAAATGTACTGTGTATATAGAATATGCAGTACATTTGTACATACTTATTAGTTATAAGTATTGCCTTTACACTGTAGAGGCAATACTTGCCCTCAGCAATGGGAGGGAGGGTTTACAGGGGGTATACAAGGTGTTGAAAGGAACAAGTTACTGTGTTTGTTTTTGGGAGGTTTTCTTACCCACAAGACCACATCATGTTGAGTCCTGTAACATCACAATCCCTGCTGCAACGTGGACCACTGCTCAATCTGCTGTGTTAACATACACCTCATGCCCACTGCAGCTGCAACGAAAACCTTGAGCGCCATACATTTTAGACAAGGGTCCTGCTCCTTCTCTTTCAATCATTTTCCTTCCTAAAGAAATGAGAACTCAGAATATTTTCTTTTGTGGCATTGTTGTGCATAACAATGCTTAACACTATCAATAGCCACCTCCCTGCCAGGCATATTGAGATTCACTCTTAGCCCCTGCCATTGTGTGTCATTAGGTTTGCATATGTGTGTGACGGAGCAATACATCGGTGGGCGAAGGTGTGATGAGAAAGGGTACTCATGCGCTGCACATTAACACCCATTGAGGGAACACTATACACTGAACGCACCAGAGGAATGTGGAGGTTTTAGGAGCATCTTGTCACAAGGGGTCACCTCGTTCCTTCTTCCACATGACCCGTGTGACACCAGAGGACCCCCTCAACCCTAAATGTTTGACCTGCTCCTCCCTACAGAAACAAAAAGCTAAAAACCAACTAAAAACAAAACAACCTGAGCCCCAGTCTGCTTAGAGGTATAGCCATGCGGTTGAGACTGATGGAATAGTGTTATTGTTTCCAGGGATGTCTAACACTGTAAATCTTTCACACGCCTACATGTCTTTGTTAGGTGATAATCAGAGGGTGTGAATTTTTCTTCTATGACCATCTTTGGCATGTTCATGCTCATAGCTTGCTTTGTTTAATGGTTTGTAACTGTTTGAAACATGCTATCAATTTGAAAAGGTAAGAATATGCGCCACACATGTACTGGCTTCTGCAGTCTTTTGTTAAAAATTAAATAAATGTAATATTTATGCAGAAAATATTACCATCTGTATCTTTGGTAATCCTGTTATTCATGTTAAAATAACGCAATTTTTTTTATCATTTGGTGATTAACTGCCATATTTGACGGGCCTGAATAATTTGCAAGACAAAGAAAGCTTGAAACATGCAAATCAAGTAAGTAGCCTACTTAACTGTAATACCTGCTCAAGTTGTGAACTGTTTTTACCATGACAAAGAAATAGCCTGTCACGTCACAGTGAGGCGTAGGCCTAATAGTTCATTGGGTGCATCTTGCTGTTTTGATGCACCGATACTTAGGACCTATAGCACCACCTGGTGTCTGCTGTGTGCTATGCTATAAACTATAGTTCATTGCCTAAAAATATTCTGTTGATACACAAAGAACATTTTTAGCAGAACCTTCTCGTATAGGCTAATACAGTAGGCTTTACAGGCAAGTAGACTTACAACATATTGCGCTCAGTAGACCGAATGGATGTTCGGCCCATTTATTGACCAGTTTAAACGAAGTACATTGTTCGTAAGCTTGCTGCAGTTTGTGTGTGTGTGTGTGTGTGCGTGCGTGTGGTTTTATAAATCTGGTGTTCCTTTACCGACCCTATTCAGTTTAGGGACTAACTTAGTTCAGTTCAGAAAGTTAATCAAACGTAGCAAACGTTCAATCAACTGAATGCGCCTTTACCTTTGGTGTCGTCACGTCACGTGAATAACGTCAACAGGGTATGGGTTCACTTGCGCATTGGTTTCAAATTTTTGGAAATATCTGTCTACTTACGTGTTAGCCATATAAATAACATTTGCTCATTTACTTATATAAATAGTAAATAATATAGTTAAATAGTATTATAGTATACTTCGATTACAATGGTCTCAATTTTGGATTTGCGATACATTTTCTGATTCTTATAGCAAAATTCTATTTACACAAACAAAGATGAAAACTCTCCATGTTTAGCAACATTTTATTTGGGAGATTGATACACTAATGGATTCATTAAAATTTAAAGAAAATAAAAAACTGAATTGCATATAAACCGCAACACTACTTTTTAAAGATTATCTCGGACGACTGAATGTACATTTTATATAGCTGCTATTTTCTTAATTTAATCGAATTTACTTTAATTTCTTTTAATTGACTTTCATTCATCTACAATGTATATTTTTGTAAATATAAATTGTTGTTTATCTCACTGCAATGTCATTCATACAAAATAAATAGAAATAATTAAAAAGGCCATGGGTTGACTTGACAATTATGTTTAAGACCAGGAGATGGCGGCACTATTTCACGAAACCAAAACCCATGACGTGGGCTATCCCCACGCTTAGTCATTTAAGTGTGGGCCTATAACTGACACGACGTGTTTTATATGAATGTAGAAATTAAAATGCAGAGGATGATTAATGATTAATGATGATTAAATTACAGGACTGTGTGTAATACGCTAGAGTAGTGTTTCACATTTTTCTACCAAATTCAATCCATGCCTCTGACAGGGGTTTAAAAGTCATAGTACAGAGACATGGTACAACAAACTAACCATAACCAAGTTTTTGCAGATATACAAAATATTTGTTAAATATATACTATATATATAGAATATATATAGTATTATATATTCATTCATATAGTTAAATATATACTATATATATAGAATATATATAGTCTATATTATCAAACTTTCGAAACAAAAAGCGAAAGTAAATCAACGGGAAATACTAGGGTGCTATTCCAGCAACATTGAGAAGTGGTACGAGGTCTGGCGATGTTAAAGCATTGACGCAGGAGATATAGGTAGCCTATATTAGACAGAGAGAGCACAAGCCTGTCACATACTGAATATAGATAGCCTATATTATAGCCTACATTAAACAGGCAATGGCCAAAGGAGAAGGTGCACCAGGTTTATTACCAGTGAACCACACATGCCTAAGTAAAGATGGGATTACTATAGACAAGGTAAATAAAAAAATGCTTATATTTGCAGTAAAAACGAAATGCTCTTAATTAATTTGACTACAATGGACCGCTGCCAAAGTGTGCAGATTTACACTTCAAGCGCACAATGGGCGTTTTCGTGTCAGAGCGTACGGACAGGCGATTCAGACACTCTGACTCACTTTCTCCGTATCTCTATGACCATGGGCGGGGAATTTCTCCGAAGCAAATTCCAGTATCTATTGTAGCCAACAAGTGTTAGTATGCAATCATTCCTTGTTTTATATTCTATTGCCATAAAACGCAAATCGCCGTGCTTTACGTATTGCCTTGGATTAGATTGTTCATAGTTCTCAACTGTATTAATTAGTCTGACTATTGTGGATAGTCTACAAATGTGCCTGCTATAAAGGCCTGTATGCTGCATGGTTTGTCTGTTCTGTATATCCGAGTTGGATTTTAATACGTTGAATTTACCATTACCATGTTTTGATATCATGACCTATTCAAATAGGAGGCTATAATATAAAGGCGTGCGCTCCCATGGTTGATTTTGGACTCAAACAAGTATAAACACAAAGGTTTTAGGTAAATGCATCAAAATATATTCATAACATATCAAAACAACACATTTCCAACACATTGTCATATTGGACTGCATGGTACATGGTGCATTGTACATCAACAGTAATTCCAAGATACCAAGGAGGCATTCTTTTTGGCCACTGACGTTTGCTCTTCGATCTCTATTATGCCATTAGCTTCCTCATCTACACATCGTACTATGCTGTCTATATCAAACACAACTAAACCAAACAGCTAACGGACACATCTCTCCACAAAATAAACTGAATATTACACTTACTGCAACATTTTCGATATGATACGTGGTATTGCGATAGCGACACTGAGTCAATATGTGCATGGTACAATTCTTTCCATGATTCTCCATGTTCTGTGTTTTGTGGTTGACCCTCCAGAGGGGGCAGCAAAGAAGCCATTTGTCTGTGGGCAGTAAACTGTGCTTTGCCATCGGTGGAGCTCCCTACCAGATCACTGGAAGTGCCCTGGGATTCTTCCTCCAGATCTACCTGCTGGACGTGGCCCAGGTACATCACAGTAGCTTCACATAGGGAAGGAGAAATGCATTTGCTATATTGAAGTTATTCTTAATAACTTTAAATATACAGTAACATACACAGGCAAGAGATTTCATTCTAAACTATTACTTTTACTTAAAGTTACACTGATCACGTTAAATTAAAGGACCATTTGATCAGTCAGTTATCCATTTAAAGGTTTCCTTTGTTAGTCAATTAGTGCATGTATGATACTTTAATGTAATAATCCGATCTGATGCAGACCATTGCCACTGGTGTCATGACCTCACAGTGAAAGGTGCCATGGTGTATGGTCACAGTTGAAAGATGAAAATCTTTTCTCCATTCTTTGCTCTTTCTTTTTCTCTTTTTTTCATTTATATAGCTGGATCCATTCCACGCTTCAATTATTCTGTTTGTGGGCCGGGCCTGGGACGCAGTGACAGATCCTACTGTGGGGTTTCTAGTGAGCCGAACCAAATGGACTCGTGTTGGTCGCATGATGCCATGGTAAGTGTCATGTGTTTTCAGGTTGGGTTTAGATATGGCTAGAGAGAGAGCCTATCACAAACACTGAAATGATTTGACATGGACAAAATATAAAAAAAACCTTGTTAAAAATGAATACTATAGGAACAAAATAAAAAGGAGTAATTTTGCATCCGTGTTACAGTACATGTGAGTTTTGTGAGTGATACGGTAACCTTCACACACTGTCATTCAAACACTTATGTACCTTAGGACCCTGTCCATGTGAGACAGGATGATGGATGTTCATGAGTATCATGTGTGTGTGTGTGTGTGTGTGTGTGTGTGTGTGTGTGTGTGGGGGGGGGGGGGGGGGGTTTGGCCGTTCCTCAAATGTGACTGAAGCTACACAAATAATGAAATTAATCTGTTTATTTATTTTATTCCCGTCACTACTGAACTACATTACTGATGGGCTGGTAATAGCTTTACTGTGAAAGACAGTTTTGACATGCACCTTTAAACGCTAACAGTAGTTCAGTTACATGTTTTGTGTACGTATGTATTTTATTGCCATGGCTCGCTGACCTTCAACTGTCATAATGTGTGATATGTACATAATCAACCAAGACTGAGCATATTATAATACAGTTTCACTAATGACCAGTCATTAGACTGATTCAGCGAGCCCAAACAAGACCGGTGACATTTTTGTCTGAGAACACCTGTACTAAATTATTATTTGACCTTTATCTTTTAGGATCCTTCTTTCTACTCCCTTTGCGGTGCTGAGCTACTTCTTGATCTGGTATGTCCCTTCAATGGAGCAGGGCAAGGTTCTCTGGTACCTGATCTTCTACTGTGCCTTCCAGTCCCTGCAGACGGTTAGTGGTTCAGATTCTCTCCAGTGTGCATGTTTCACATGTACACTGCATGGAACAAGAGTGCACACTGGTGTACTCCAAAACTGGGCCCTTTAAGGCATGCCATGGCTCACTGTGTTTTGATTGTGTTGGCAGTGCTTCCACGTACCCTACTCGGCCCTCACTATGTTCATAAGCACAGAGCAGAAGGAAAGAGACTCTGCCACAGCCTACCGTAAGTCGTCCACGCTAAGATTGTATCTTAGGAAAAGCAAAGGGTTCACAAAAGGCTGATTACATTTCTCATTCATGCTCCCGTATTCCATGAATGGGCCTACCGGTCTAGTGAGTTGTGCTTTTTTCATTATTACTAATATTGGTTATTTAATGGTTATTAAAATATTCTTCACTTGATTGTCTTCAGGAATGGCAGTAGAGGTGCTTGCTACATTGGTTGGCACAGCCATACAGGGACAAGTAGTGGGTAGGGCTGTCTCCCCCTGTGAGCTCACTAGGAACTCCTCCCAGATGAGGTCTGAGGCTAACATAACCCACCTCTCTCTGGATGAGACGGTGAGAGCGCAAAGCAGTGGGTGATATGTTGTGAAACATAGATATTGATTAAAAAAATGTTTTACATTCTGGATAAATGTTTATTTAAGGTGCTGTCAGATTGCTGGTTGTAAGTTGCTGCCTATTCTGTCTTTTCCCTGTATAGAAAAATTCTTACATGATTGCCTCAGGAATCATATGTGCTATCTATGTCCTCTGTGCTGCCATCTTGTTTATGGGTGTGAAGGAGCAGAAAGGTAAATAATCATCAGGTCATATTTTTTCTCCACCTACATTTCAGCATTTGACCCAAACTTTAAGTCCTAATTTATTAAGAGGTTAAATGGCTGGTATTTAAAAAAGTATTATCGTGGCAGGCACTGGGTTTCTCCACCAAATACATATGTATCTACAAAAACAATATTCTGCTACGGATTCCTTTGCAGACAGTATTCAGATTCAGATTTGTGCTAATGGTGTTTTTCCCTCCTCTGTGGTGGGATTTCAGAGAGTGGCAGAATTACGTCAGAGCCAATCACGTTCTGTCGAGGCTTGAGAATTGTCTTGAGTCATGGCCCTTACATTAAACTTGTAATGGCCTTCCTCTTCACATCAATGGGGTTCATGGTAAGAGTTTCGTTCCGAGGTATATATTGTATTGTTGCGTCATGTGTGACAAACGTCACACTTCTTAATTAGTGGTTCAGGAACCCAAGACTTCTGCCTCAGTTTATTGTTTATGTTGGTGGCTGTAAGGGGATGGGTAGATGATGATATTAGCATAGGTGTAGAGAGGCATGTGAGACACTAAGCAATTAGCGTTGTGTAGGAGATTCTTGGAGCTATTGGAAATCAATGTGTGCTATTCCTTTGATTTCACAGCTACTGGAAGGCAACTTTGCACTTTTCATTACATACGCACTTGACCATAGAAACGACTTCCAGAATATTCTTTTGGTCATTATGGTGAGCATTTCAACTCTTTACATACTGAAAAGGGGTTGTTTGGCTCTATTCGCACATTCACTTATGAAGAGAAGATCCATGCACCCAGAAAATATGTTGTTGCTATTATCTTTCCCTCAAGGGTGAGCTCTTTATATAAATGTAGATGGTAGATTTGGGAAAACTAGGTTTAGTCATTTAGCTTCACTGGCTGCTGAATATTTTGTGGCACCTTTCCATGTCGTCATTAAAAAACTGGTTGACCACATCTGACATCTGAGTCTTGTAATAGTTTGACAAGCAAGTATTGGCTGCAAAAGATAAAGCAATGTATCTGTTTTTAGTGTCCAGCCAGTTTATTCATGGGCTAAGGATGTATAGATTATTATTATTATTATTATTATTATTATTATTATTATGTATCACAACACCAATGTACTTTACATTCTCTGCAGCTGTCTGGTACAATATCCATTCCATTTTGGCAGTGGTTTCTGACACGTTATGGGAAGAAGACAGCAGTTTACACTGGCATCATGGTTAGTAAATCCATGCACCAGTGTTAATTTATTTTCTTAAGCAACATTGTCAAGACCTCCCTTTTTATTTGACAGTGGGCAGGGCCCTTCATGATTCTGATTGTTTCCCTGGAGAGCAATCTGATCGTTTCCTACATGGTGTCTGTGGCAGCTGGTGTAAGTGTGGCATGCACCCATCTCCTACCTTGGTGAGAATTCATTCATTTTCACAATCCTTCTTCTAGTTTCTTGTCTACAAGACCACTGCCTAGCTAACCCGCCTGAGCCAGCCAACCTGCTTTTGACTCTACCACTGTACAGTTACTGCTGCCGTAGTAGTATAATTTTTAAACATGAATAATGTGTGATGAATCATAAAATCACAACTGTGGAAGTGTGAGGATATTAATTGTGAATATGTTGTTCACAAGCAGCGTAACATTCTATTGATTTTCTTATTATAAGTGTGCATGGCTACAGTAATGACAATAATACCAATCTATTTTTCACATTTACACTGTGATTCATTATAAAATGTGTCGCCCTATCCATTCAGGTCGATGTTGCCAGATGTGGTCGATGACTTTAAGATAAAAAATCCTCACGTTCAGGGACACGAAGCCATCTTCTACTCCTTCTACGTCTTCTTTAATAAATTTGCCGCCGGAGTGTCGCTAGGCATATCCACTCTTGGATTAGAGTGAGTTAATTTACCAGTTTGTATCTTTCAAATGCGGTTTCTTCAGAGCTGAAGAAATGTTTATGCGTTTGTCATTCTCTCCACGTCTGCTCAGTTGTGCTGGATATGTAACCGGTAGCTGCTCGCAACCAGAGGCTGTCGTTTTAACTCTGAAGGTGCTGGTCTCCGCTGTGCCAGTGGCTCTTATTGCTGTGGGACTGCTGATATTCATGACGTACCCCATCAACGAGGAGAGGAGGCAAATCAACTGTAAACTGTTGCAAGACATGCTGTAAGTGAGACACTAGTGCAGGCACACACCACCGCAGTGTGGCTTTATTGGTTTAACCCAGAATTTGGCCAAACATTTAAACATTTGTGTGTAACTCTTGCCTCCCTCCACCAAACAGGGACACTCAACAGGGCTGTGACTCCTACTCTGACTATCGTGAAACCGTTGTGTAGGAGGACCACCTGACCAAATACACGCCACTATTATGTTTGTGAAAAAAAGGACAAGAATACCAAGTAGCCCGGACAGACTTTGTGTCTGGATTTAGTTGGAGAACAGGAAGATACATGAATACAGAAAATATTTTCTATTGGCTCACGTTTTCTTTGGTGGTAAGCCGAAGTCATCTCACCTGTTGGTTTGTTTTATGTTTACAAGTGTACATGCAATCTAACACTATTGGATGTTTTCTAATCCTAATATTTGGTTTACTGAGGAAAGACACACTACAATTATTACATTTTACATGGAGACTTGCAATATCAGTGAGATATTCTTTCTATATTGGTTTTGAATGGTCCTTTACCAAGTGTGTTTACGTGTTTCGGTTTTGTAGATATTGGCTACTCTAGGACAGGGGCTCTCAAACCTTTTTGAGCCAAGGATCCCTACAGGGGAGAACCTTTTCTGGGGAACCTCTCATAATAGTAAAACTGATTTGGCACATCCTTACTACCATTTATATTCTAAAATGCCATCGGAACTATTTGAATTCAAAAACATTTGAACACAAATAATTCAGTAATAAACCATTCAAATCAGTTTCTTTTTAAAACAGACAATAGATCGGGATGGTCTCACGAGGCTAACCTCGATCGAATCTAGTCCATCCATCCATCGACATCCGCTTATCCGGAGTCAGGTCGGGGCAACAGCTCCAGCAAGGGACCCCAAACCTCCGTTTCCAGAGCCACATTGGAAAGCTCTGACTGGGGGATCCCGAGACGTTCCCAGGCCAGTGTGGAGATATAATCTCTCCACCTA
>JAODLL010027258.1:0-24084 GCA_026546735.1 Forbesichthys agassizii | reverse complement strand
AGGCTGGTGGTGGTGGTGTAATGGTGTGGGGGATGTTTTCCTGGCACACTTTAGGCCCCTTAGTGCCAATTGGGCATCATTTAAATGCCACAGCCTACCTGAGCATTGTTTCTGACCATGTCCATCCCTTTCCAGCATTTGGCCCCCGGGCCGCCAATTGAATAGGCCTGCCATATATTAAGGCTATGTTGTTTTTGCACCTTTTCGATTGCTTGTTATCACTCGTTACTGTTTTATTTGATGAAAAATAAGCAACCTCCAGTCAGTTGGTTGAGAAACAATATGCCAGTGATATCTACAGACAGCAGCAGACTGTGTGCAGACCAAAACTGCAGCCTTTGTATTGTTTCGGGTGAGAGAGGGGACACATCAACCGTGGCAGTGCGCCGCGCATCAGCGATATCTGAAGACCTCACAAACTAAATGATTCTTCTGACTTGTGACATCGAACACGCATAGCCCATGTGGTTTCTACCTAGCTCGATGGCTGTGGGTAAATCAGAAAAACAGAAATCTACAACACATTACGTATCAATGTATCTATTACGAGAGGGTCTGAGTCAAAGACGGATTTGAAATCAAGCTGAATGAAGATCTATGACAAAATCCCATTCTGACTGACTCCCCTTAGATACAGTCATCATTTAAGCAGCTGGTAATTTCCTCTAACCATCACAATAGATTATTCACATGACTGATTTCACATGACCAATTTCGTCAATATAAAGTTCACCAACACTCATCAGCATACACTAGCCATATAAAGCTATAGGCCAGGGATGTCCATGGAAACAAAACGTCAACTTGGCTTGGAAAATATAGTTCCATAGCACAGCCAGCAGGAAAATAAACGTCGGTTAACAAAGCTCTCTTCCTCCCCGGGAACAGGAATGGATGTGACCAAACACACAACACACAAAACAACACAATGCTACATAATAAAGACAATGCGGTGCTGTGGCCAGCTGCTAATAACAGACGCTAACTCATCACGTCACATCTTCAGCAAACCACTGCTGAAAGGCCAAAGTTCCTTCCGTTTCCTACACCCTCCGTGTTGGAATTAGCCCAGCTGTTACGAGGAGGCTGACATTGTCAGTGGGTAGAGCAGAGCAGGGCTCACAGGTGATGGAGATGTTGCCGGTTTGAACCCTGTCAACACCCACATGGTTGGACGGTGCCTTGCATGGCTGATAAAACCATTGATGTGTGAATGTACATGAATGTCAGGGCAATACAGTGCTTTGACTGAAGTTTGGAAAAGTGCTACATAAATGCAGTCCATTAACTGACTCATTAGCTGATGAGGTCGTCAACAGGGGGTCTGGGACCCCTAGGGGGTCCTCAGAGGTACTGCAGGGGGTCCTCCAAATAATTGGATCCCAAAACAAAATTTTCGTCCAAAAATATGAGTTAACATAAATACAATCTGTGCTATAAGTATGAATCTGTCAATAATTGTTTTAATGGCTTAGTTTAATGGCCTACTTTAAAGCTGCCCTGCACATTATTGTTGGCATGGCAACTTAATATTTTATAGCATAGAAACACGGCACAGGGACCCCCTATCAGTCAAGGGGTCCTTAGCCCAAAAAACTCTGAAGACGTCTGCTAGTTGATAAAGGTATAGTATTAAAACAACACAGTGTCAACCGCAACCTGATCTCTTGTATATGGTATACTAATAGTAGGCCAACTTGATAGATGACAAGAAATTAATTTCAATGAGACAACTCTGTGATCATAATCAACAACAACATTCAACATCAACAAAGAAGGGTTCATTCACTACCTGTCACAGTAAACAACCTACAGATGACGCATGTCTCCGTGGTTGTTTATTCTATTTAGTGCCAGAGGAAGAAGTACTTGACATTCACACATTGAGTGACAGTATCTTTTCAAATAATAATGTGCAGAGCAAATCTGTTTGCATAGGCCAAGTATTGTTACATGGCTTATCATTATCAATAAGTCCTGTTAAATGGACGTTGCCTTGTAAAAGTGTAAACTAAAACTAAATAAATGCCAGCGCTGGCGCCTTAGGAGCAGTCAACAAATTACTGTGAATCATAATAATTTGAATAATAATGAACAGAAATGAACAAATGACTAAGAACTGGTTCAGGCACCGTTTAGGAACGGAACCGTTTTAAAATTATCGATTTGGAACCGGAATCATATAAAACCCAAACTATACCCTGCCCTGGTAGCGAAGCAAGTTAAGTCGATGTCAGCAAGAACAGGAAATGTGTGGGCCTGGCATTACCCAGGATTCTCTATGCTTCCTTCTTTCTGAGTCCAGGTGGTTGTGCAAAATAACTTTTTTTTCATATTTTAGGTCCACACAAAAACCACTGCATGTCAGATAATACAACAATGCCACTGTGCACAGAAAATAACGATTGCCTGTTGTTTTAGGGTGTTAAAAAAGAAAGTGACTTCACAGCTTCTCCATATAGGGTAACAGGCCGCTTATCAGTCACCAGATGGAATGTATGCAAATAGTGGTAAAACAAACCACACCGAGAGACATACTTCCTCAATGATGTGTCATGACTGCTCAAAACATGTAACGAGCTAAGCGACACTGCCGGTGTGTGTGTGTGTGTGTGTGTGTTACTTTTCCCCATTCCTGCAGCTGCAACTGAACCATGACAACAATAATAAAACTAGAGTTTCAAAAGGGTCTTCACACAGTGTGTGCTCGGGCCCTAAAAAGAGACCAGTTCCGTGTTTACGCAAAATCCTGTTTGAACACTTGGACAAGTGTTTCACTTTTCAAGGTTGGTCAAATATTTTGAGCCAGGATGACCCCTGAAAAAAACTAGACCAAAATGCTGCATGTGGGATTGGGGAGTTGTAACAGGGAGAGCTTCTCATAATCTCAGCACCTCCTCCGCATCTTCCTCCCCCTGGAGCTCGTTGGTCTGCCTTTACGAATGGCGCTTGACAGATCGGTCGTGTGCTCTCATTCAGGTGATTGACAAGCAAGATGCACAACTTGTGCAATTATGCAGAGCAAAGCAACAAAACAAAAAAGTGATCTTACACTGCCACTGGAAAGGTTCAACACCTCTCTTATTGGGGCGTAAACACTGTTAGCCCCTTACCTATCTGAGCTAATTACACCGTATTTACCGGCTCTCGCTCTTTATTCATTGTTACTTGCGTTGATGTGTACAGCACTTTGGTCAGCATTGGCTGTTTTCAAATGTGCTTTATAAATAAACTGACTTGACTTGTGATGCTGGTCTCCTGGTTATTCCTTCTTTTGCATTTGCCTACCGTGCCCCTTATCTTTGGAATTAAATGTAAAAGAAGCAAGCCAAGTCCAAATGTTTAAAAACATACCTTTATTCACTCCATTACAGCACACCCTAGAACAGGCCATCCCCATTTAACCCCGTGTCAATTGATATTTTTAATGTAGTTGCTGTTCTTGCTTCTAATTTCCTTTGAACTTTTTGTTTCGACTGTGTTTGTTTCCTTTAATTGTATTATTGTATTTGCATGTATGACTGTCACTGTTATTTTTTATTGTAAAGTGCATTGGGACCATGTTGCATGGTGATTCATCAGCACTTTAAATAAACATTGATTGGTTAGCGGCGTTGAGCCAGGACTGCCAGCCATTACGTCGGTAACGTTTCTCCACACAGACAGTGGGTGTACCAAACACAGGACCTTCCTTGTCTGTCACGTCCCTGAGTAAACTACACCCGCCCTAGCATGTTATGGCTAGCCGCAGGCAGACCTCAGAAACACCAGGAATAACAGTGCACGTGTGTGTGTGCGCACACGCATTATGTCCTTATCTGTTAGTCTTTGGGTAAGAGTGATTATCAGTCCGATCACATGTGTATTTCATAAAGGTGTATGTGTGTTGTGGAGGAGTGAGAGAGCGAGCGAGCGAGAGAGAGAGAGAGCTGTGACCACAGGCCTTCTGTCCTAACCTTGGTCTTCCTCTTTCTACGTCTGCAACAGCCAAGCAGTACAACAATGCAACATATAGTACAGATGCAGATAGCTACATAGATGTGTGTGCCAAGTTGACGGACTGTACTTTGTCTGATATCTTATTAGTAGGAGTAACCTAACGCAGTGACACTCATAGTGAACCTACATTGGGTCATAGAGGGGAAATACCGATCGGTTCAGATTAGTGTGATTCAATATAATAGTGAAATATGTTGGGTTTAAGTTAACTAATTGCCTAATGAAATTAATCAATCCACCATATTTTGAAATGCAACGACGGGCATTGTGTGCGGGTGGGGGAAGGGGGGGGTTTCCCAACAAAGAATAGACGTTAATTTAATAACATTTAGCCACTTGTGAATTAGTCTTGAATGTGGGATACACTTGCTGGTAGATCGTAATAATAATGTATATACTATATGTGGGTGTTTGTGTGTGTGTGCTGATCAACTGCTATAAAACAGATAAAACAGTTTAAATTACTGTAAACATTGTGTTAATAACACACTTTGTTGCATGGAAAGATAAACATTTAATCCCACGTATCCTTAATGATAATGGAAATGACAAGATAATTGATGTAGTACAATTTCTTACCTTGTTTTCATTACAGTAGAGTAACCTTTGGTTCAGGTAGCCTTGGGGTTTTAGTTATACAGACATGTCCTGTCTTGAGATCACAGAGCAGACACAATCCATGCCTTATGGCTGGAACATGACTACAAGCCTCTGATCAAGGCTAAAGTGTTCTGCACTAAGAGGTGGGGAGGCTATGCTACAGATGTGTTTTGTGTGCGTGTGTGTGCTTGTGCACCAAACTAATTATTCCCTTCCAGTTCAGAAATCCATTACAGACTTAAACTTGCAAAGAGTCCGAGTCTGTGATGTGTTTTAAAAACCAACCTGTTTCTTAAAACAGTTGACCTATCCACCTTTTTTCATGTTAGAGGATTTCCAGTTCACTGATTAACCTCGTTTGACGCTGTGAAATATTTAATCCTCTCGCTTGTTAATTGTGGAATGCTTGTGTGACGGAGATCGTCACGTCCCCCTCTGGGAATTGAACTCCGATCTCCCGTGCAGAGAGCAGACGCTCCTACAAGGCAAGCCAAAAACCCATGGGCTCTGGCCTGCATCGCCAGAGCGTCCTATGAGGTGTCGGAGAGTGAGGATTAACACCGCACAGCTACCTGCTGGCCACCGTTACACTTGTGTAGAACACTTATATACTATACTATATATAATACCGTCTAATAGAGATGTGCGCTCCTTCAGACTCATTTTAACATTGTAATTCTTCACGGGTCACAGGTGCGTGCGTATTAAAGTAAAGCGGACAAATAAAGCATCAGAATTGACTATTAAATTCAGAGCAATCCAATTTTATTAGGCCATTAAAGAATAAATGATACAAGTTCCATGCAGTCGGTAACGGCCGCCATACCTCCCCAACCTTTCATGACGCAATGTGTGGAGAAATAATCGAACAGGGATTTTTAGTGCTTCGAATATTGGCGCCCTGAATGGGTGAGCAAACGTTCAAAAACCCGTGTCTATCCTAGTCTCCTAGCCTAGACCATAACCTCCTAGTCTGTAGTAAGGGCTGCTGACACAAGACTAATTAGCACAGCACGGACTGCTTGGAGTCCATTTCCTGCTGTGATAAAACAGAAACAGAAAGCGTGGTCAGACGTTGGCAATAGAGCGTTGAGTCACATTTTCCTACCATACATGTGGGAGCTGGCCTCTGTGTGCCGTGTGTGTGTGTGTGTGTGTGCGTGCGTGCGTGCATGTCCACTGACAGCTCAAGGAATTTCATAACTTACCCTTTAGATTTCACACCCATTTTGCTCAAAGCTCAGTTTGCCACCTCTAGTGCATTATAACCCACGCTCTCATGTGGACACTTGTAATATCACCAAAAGTACAATCACCTGAGTTTCCCCATAAGACATATGGCCGTAAAAGAAAACATCACTTAGATCTCTAAAAAACACATTTGCAAATTTTATTTAACAAAATAAAAAGACTACATTTACATAGCCAATATGTTATATTGTCTTGTCATTGATAGTAAATGTATTCTTTTGTTTTTTAAAGAGACATTTGCAAATGTGTTGTAGAAGTTGTACTTCTATCGCTGCAGGTCTTATGGGGTTTAAACCGCCCCACTCTGAAAAGGAGTGTTTCTTGAGACCACCGATATTATGACGCCTCTGTCATAACAAAGCGGGAAAGCAGGCCGGGATGTTTGGCTCATCCATGTCATATGACCAGGAAGATGGGGAAGGGGATGGGAGGAGATGTAAAGATATTAGAGAAAGAGCTAGTCTGAGAGAGAGGGAGAGAGAGAGAGAGAGAGAGAGAGAGAGAGAGAGAGAGAGAGAGAGAGAGACAAAGAATCTCTTACAAAAATCAGTGGGAGTTGATGATAACACAAGGCCAGTGCCATGAGGTCCAGGGCCATAGTTGAAAGTAAAAGCTGACTACGGTCTCTCTCTCTCTCTCACACACACACGCGCACGCACGCACGCAGGTACATACCAAACATAACACACGCGCACATACCAAACATAACACACCCACGGGCCTACTATATACCTGAGAAATAAATATATGCTATTTGCAAGACTAAATGTTGACAATTTTAGGTGTAGGCTACAGATAGACAGACAGACGCGCGCGCACATACACACACATTTAAATTTAGACGTATACCTCCCTACTGTCGTTCCACGTTCCAGTACCAGCAGAGGAGTCTACACATTAACACGCACATCAAGGCCCATCGCAACCCATTGTAAACACAAAGATGAGTTTGCAAGTGAAAAATAAAAGGACATAATCTGCAACACATGTAGAAAACTTTCAGACTTGCGCATTGAAAGCGACGGGGCACAGTGAGTTGTCAGAAATTGCACCAAAGTCTGTATTATTTCTCACAACGTCAACAGCTGATGGTTGGAAGCATATAAAGGCACAGACTGCATGGATAAAGGGAATGGAATACACTTTTTAACCAGTGTTAACTTGGTTCTTTGTGATCTCATTCCGTCAAAACGTTTTTATATAGTTTTTGGCGACTTACCTTACCAAACTTCTGATGATGCACATAAAGTTGTCCCTCTTTAATGTGGGCATCCATCCCCAAAACTGTGAAAGTCACAGTATGCTTACAGCACTCCCGAGGCGCGGGCTTGCCTCGTACTTGACAGAAGAAGATGTTTCGCGTGTATTTGTCCTGTAACAGTAACCTACCCAACAACTTCCCCTTCTCATACTTCCGCTTGCCAACTGTTTCAGCGCGTTTCACAAAATTTGGAAAGTCGGAAATAAAGCCAGGCCATAGTGACAACAAGGGCAGCGCGTCTCGATGGGTGATCTCTTGACAAAGTTATCTAACGTTCGATGGTTGTCCGTGCGTCGCAGCTGCGTCCTATGGCCTCTCCCCCTTCCTGCGCCCGTGTGCCGCGCATTAGCGAGAGCTGTCACGCCAATGATGTCCCCCCCGCCGACATGTTGTCTGCTATACGGTTGTTATTATTTTATGAGATAAAAGCACCGCGCAGAAAGAAAATGAAGAGTTATTATTATTATTATTATTATTATTATTATTATTATTATTATTATTATTTTATTTATTATTATTATTATTATTATTATTATTATTATTATTATTATTATTATTATTATAAACCCTGTTTTATACTATGCATATTCAACTTGCCCCATTACCTAAAATGGGCTACACTACACGTTAACCTTATTGGTTAAGACAAAAGAAATAGTAGTCTACAAACGGTTAGTAAATCAGCCTCATGTTGATGAAATAGCTCACAAGTATGCTACGTTCCATATGTTGCTAACGATTCAATGTGTGCATAGGAACATTTTCACCCGGGGAAACACTTTCCGCACAACAACGAAGCTCTTCTGGATTTCATCTCCTGCTCCTTTCGCGTAGGCTATATGCTTATGGGGGAGCGGCCCGTGATAAATAAGACTATATTTTGGGCACTGCTCCGTTTTCGTGGTGTTCGAAAATGTAGGACTACTAAGTTGTAGTAAACTAGTTATAGTAAACCGATGTCAATGTCATTGTTTTAATCTCTATCTCGCTCTATCTCGTTTAATAATACAATACTGACATCCTCTGGGTATTGGGGGTAACGCTGCAATTTTGAATAGGCTGTTTTCAGTCGGACGAGTCATGCGCAGTTGACGCCACCAAGCAGGAAGACAGACATGGATCTGGTGTTCGGTGGTGTAGAAGGGTAAGACGAATACATTTATTAAAGCGTAATAATGTACCATTCTGCTATTGTGAATTAGCAGTTGATATTGTCAAGCAATGTTGTTGTAGGCTATCCTTCAAAAACTTGCATACAAATGTTGGTTTAGCACTTTTCACTAGTAGAAATGCGCTGTAACCGACCGATCAGCAGGCATTGCTGCAGGTGACAATCACTTCACTGATCTTTGGAACATGGCCGGGCCATACTTTGCGTTATGAAACACAATTCTGCGAGTCCTTTTCCGCACTTACCGTGTTCATTCTCTTCCCTTCTTCGTAGCGGAGGGACTCACTCCAAGGCCGTATTGGTGTCAGGAGATGGCAAGATCTTATCAGAGACAGAGGGACCATCCACGAATCACTGGGTGAGCCAGTGATGGGTGGATTGGATACATTATAGGAGGAGGTTGAGAGGTAGCAATTAATACATTGAAATAAGTGACACAGTGCGTCCTCATAATGAGTTTGTGTTGTGTTTCAGTTGGTGGGAGTAGATAAATGCATTGAGACCATCAACGACATGGTTCAGAGGGCCAAACAGGAGGCAGGGGTGGATGTAAATAAGCCCATACGCTCATTGGTGAGTCGTAGTATACCGTTAACCCAACAGCAACTATACGCTTGTGTGCTTACATTGGCAGTCTTGTATAGTCACATGTATGTGTGCGTCGTGCGTGTGTACAGGGCATGTCACTGAGTGGGGGGGAGCAGAAGGACGCGATAGACGGAATGATCGCTGAGATGAAGAAACGCTTTCCTGATCTCAGCAAAGACTACTTCATCACCACAGACGCCATTGGTGCCATGTCAACAGCCAGCGACTGTGGTAAATAGCTGTCTTTTGTAAATTGATTATTATTTGTCTTTGTATCTCTGTACATTCACAGACATTTAGACCTATCGGTCTGGAATCACACCAATGATTTAGACCAGTTGCCATGGGTGTGGTTTTACAACTGCATGTCACTTATTGGTTTATGAGAGTTGTAACCAACTTTATCGTGTTATAGAACAGCGTTAAGCCATAAACGTGCATGACACATTAGCAGAGGTGTGAGCTCCTCCTTACAGTTTGAACGTTAAAAGTGCATTCTTTGATATGCCGCTGGAAACGCCACCACCAGTGGGCGCTGGCCATCAGAAGCTCAGCCCCACACATGGAAATGTATTGCGAATCAAAGGGCATTATATGTGCCGGATAACTTTTTCAGTGCGCACAGATAGCGAAATGCAAGGAGATAGGTTGATTTGACAAGTGCCGACTACACTTTCTAATACTTACATGTACAAATATAATGGCCACATTTGTGTCTTTTGACCAAGGGGGCCATTCTGGCGTTTGTCTCTTGTCCAGTCCCCTACTGACCCCTCCCCCCCTTTCTTCCATCACTTCTCTCTAAGTGGGCTGCGAGTAGCTTTCTGTAGATAGGGCTGGGCGATTTGGCATAAAAATCTTATCTCTATTATTTTCAGTATGATGGTTGATAACGATTTTAATAATTTTTTTTTTTTTTTAAGGGAGCATATACAAAACACATTAACCTCAAAGGAGTAGAGAGATGACAAAACGGTTTACTTAAAAACATAGTTTTACTTCTTTAGAATATTACAAACTATTACTCAAAGTTTTGTTTATTAAAACTATATGCCATGCTGTAGGCTACAGGCCTATCTATATTCAAAGACTGGAATTATGAAAATGTTACCTTTTTAGACTTGTTTATTTTCTGTGGTGTGAAGCTTGTCAGTTTATGCTGTAGATCGAATAAATAAATTACAAATTGTATCTCTCTCTTTCTCTCTCTCTCTCCTTGTTACCTAGGAGGCATAGTGCTGATATCAGGGACGGGCTCCAACTGCAAACTGGTGAATCCAGACGGCTCTCAGATTGGTTGTGGGGGCTGGGGTCACATGATGGGAGATGAGGGATCAGGTATTTTTCTGTCATGTTGCCGTAAACTGATGATGCAATGTGTTTACATATGCAGTGGACTTATCTCTCTCTCTCTCTCTCTCTCTCTCTCTCTCTCTCTCTGTGTGAGTCTCTCTCTCTCTCTCTCTCTCTCTCTCTCTCTCTCTCTCTCTCTCTCTCTCATGCCCAGCGTTCTGGATCTCACATTTAGCAGTGAAGACAGTGTTTGATGCCAGAGACAAGCTGGCCGCACCCCCTCATGATATCACACACGTCAGAAAAGCCATGGAGGAATACTTTGAGGTCAGAGGTCAATCTCCTCCTCTGGCACCTGCCAGGAATGGATGTGCCGACCGTCATGAAATTTCCTGTGCGTAAACGTGCAAATGAAAATAGGTCCACGAACCCAAACTTAACAGCACATCCATGAGCTATTTAAAGATATACTATACTTTACTATGTAAATATTGTTAGCGTATGAATTATTCACCCCTCAGCCTGGAATGATGAATGGTTGTGCTCCCCCGGTTTTTGATCCTTTATAAACTCAACTCTATTCGTTTGGTCGGCGTGACGTCATAGTGGCTTGAGAACTCGGTGAACACTTGGCGGCAACAAACGGCTGTGGCCTAGCAACCAAACGTTAAACAGTGGGTTTTGCAAAGTCTATGTTTATTTATTTTTATTGATCATGCTGAATTTGAGTATTTAGTATATATACACGTATTGTGATGAGCTCCCAGGCGGTGCTAAGAATCAACCTTAATGTATTAAAAACTAAGGAAATGATTATCGATTTCAGGAACAATAGTAAACATACAGCTAGTGTCATACGTGTTTGATTGTAAATTTAAGTTTACAATCATTCCTCAATAGAGGACAACAAAGAATCTATTTAACGAGGATGTTGAACTCTTTTAATGTCAGTGGAAAAATCTTAAGTAACTTTTATTTTTCTTTTATTTAAAGTCTTCTAAGCTTTTCCTGCTTGTTCTGTTGGTTCAATGGATTATCCATTAAGGACAATCACAACCTGTATGGCATCGTCAAGGTTTGCTCCAAGATCATTGGAGTCAAAATGAGAGACTTGTGTTCCCTCTGGGAGAATCAGACAAAAAAAGAAGGCAAAGATTATTATAGGCCAACCTAATCATGTTTTGTCTGCAGCGTTTGAGTTGATGCCTTCTCGGCGGCGTTACTACAACCCCTGGCAAAAATGATGGCGTCACAACACTTACAGGATGTCCACCCAGGTTCTTTACTTCACAGTAAAGTAACACATAACATATACTTTACAAAATCATTTATGTTTAATAGCTGAACATTTTTGCTTCATGACAAATACCTTAAACAAATTAAATGACATAATTTTAGGTAACGGCATATTTTTTACCAAATCAAGTAGAGGAAAAAAATTATGGAATCACCTTGTATTTTCTATTTGTGAAGCAAATACCAGCACAGGTCTGAATATGCAAATTAGTCTGCAGTTAAAAGAGTGCATGCAGACCTTAACAAGCTGTTGGACTTGATTCATTGAAAGGCAACATGGCCCCAAGAGAGCTGTCAACTGAAACAATGGAAAGGATAATCAAACTCCTTCAAGATGGAAATCCAACACGGATTGTGTCAAAAGATGTTGGTTGTTCCCAGTCAGCTGTCAGCTGAAACGAGAAAATGCACAACAAAACAAATGAAAAACTAATGGGCGGAAACAGGAGTGAATGTCTATGACAGAACTGTAAGAAATCGACTGAATGAAATGGGATTTACATAGAGAAAAGCCAAACGAAAACCAGCACTGACACCTAAACAGAAGAAAACCAGGTTACAGTGGGCCAAAGAGAAGCGATCATGGAGTGTGGATGATTGGATGAAAGTGATATTCAGTGACGAATCACGAATCTGCATTTCCAAGGAGATGATGCTGGAACTTTTGTCTGGTGTCGAGCAAATGTAACATATAAAGATGACTGCCTGGAAAAAAACCAAGTACATTTCCCTAATCATTCATGATTTGGGGTTGCATGTCAGGCAGAGGACCAGGGGAGATGGCAATCATTAACTCAACAGTCAATGCACAGGTATGCATTGATATTTTGGACACCTTTCTGAATACATCAATAGAAAATATGTTTGGTGATGATTAAGTAATTTTCCAGGATGACAATGCGTCTTGCCACAGAGCAAAGTGTGTAAAAGCCTTTCTTCAGGAAAGGCATATCACCTCCATGACATGGTCCAGATCTTAATCCGATAGAAAATTTATGGTGGAAATTGAAAAAATGTGTCCATGAGAAGGCTCCATCCTGCAAAGCTGATCTGTCAACTGCTATTCAAGAAAGTTGGAGCCAGCTTGATGGAGAATACTGTTTTTCATCAGTGAAGTCCATGCCTCAAAGAATTCAGGCAGTCATAACAGCCAGAGGAGGTGCAACCAAGTACTAATTGTGATTTTGTTGCTGTTGATTACATCATTTTTCCCTTGACCTCAAGTGATTACATTTTTTTTCCTCTACTTACTTGATTTGGTCAAAAGTATGCCATTACCTAAAATGATTTCATTTGATTTGTTTAAGGTATGTGTCATGAAGCCAAAATGTTCAGCTATTAAACATTAATTATTTTGTAAAGTGTATACATGTGTTAATTTACTGTGAAGTAAAGAACCTGGGTGAACATCCTCTAATTTTTGCCAGGGGTTGTATGTACCCCGGAGGAGAACTAACCGATACTCCAACTGCTTTAGCCCTTCTGCTATCTAGGCTACTAAACTCTGACAGTAATCATTTTAAATAAGTTATCACTAAGATTACTGTTCTTATCATTTTTGTGCTTTACACTTTATGACATCTTGTAGCAATGTTCTATTTATTTTACACTATTACTCATCCTTGTTTGTTCACTGAGCTGCGTTTGTTGTAATGCTAAATGTTTGTGGTTGGGGTAAACAGCAAATAGATTGCCCTCCTTGAAGAAGTATTAACTGAGTTGTCTTACCAAGTATTCGCACAACGTCACTTCTGGGCGTTTGCCGACCAGACGAATAAGAAAAAAAAAACGGAATTATTTTATTAAGGTATGTGAGAGGATAGTAATTCACCCACTGTTGTAATGTATGTGTACAGAATTCCTTCCAGATAATTAAAATCCTATCAAAATAGGCTTAATTTAAAGGTGTGTACAATTGAACAATAAGAGTAGTCTCTTTTTTAATCGACTGTTTACTGTCTTGTACACACAATCCCGGTATCACTTGTCACACACACCCCCCCCCCCCCCCCTTCCTTCCTCTACCAGGTTACAAATCTAATGGGCATGCTGCCCCACCTCTACACAAACTTCCAGAAATCTCACTTCGCCGGCCTCTGCAGGAAGTTGGCTGAAGGTGCGGGTGTTTTGCCACATCCTGTTTTATAGTATTTATTTACAGTTGGGGAGCATTGAGGACAGTTACTGTTGTCACAGCGACATGAGGACAAACGTGTGTGTGTGTGTGTAGGTGCAGTTGCTGGTGATGCGCTGTGTCAGCATGTGTTTATTCAGGCTGGGAAAGTCTTAGCTAAACATGTGGAGGCTGTTCTTTGTAGGGCAAACAAGGTGGCACGCACGCACACAGCATTACTCAGTACCAACCTTCTGGAGTGCTAGAAACACTCACTCTCTGTCTCTGTCTCTCAGTCTCTATTGAGTGCTGACTGTGGCGTTTCCATCCTTTGTGTGGGCTCCGTATGGAAAAGCTGGCCTCTTCTAAAGCCAGGTGAGTGTGAACTGCCAGGAATTAGTCTCATGGTTTTCATCATATTTTTTGTTATTGGAAATGACAACTAGCACAGGCCTCCATAATAAAGAGTCCAGGTATATTTTTGAGTCACCTCGACAGAGTAGCTTCTCCGATTGGAAGACGAACCCTCTGCGGTCAGTTTGCTGCTGTCAGCAGCCAGCGCTGCGTGCACACACACACACACACACGTTGCACTTCCCTCCAACATGACATACTCTGTGGGAAAGTCAGGTAGCTATCAATCAAGTCACACGTCAAAGTCCTGATAAGGCACATAATCTCAGCACACCGATCTGGGTTTACACGAGGGCTTTAAATGAAATAGTTTGCGAACAAGCCTTACACGGCTACCTGTGGCAAACGAACTCAGAGCTTTGTGTGTATTTTGTCTCTCTAGGCTTCACTGAAGTTCTTGCAGGAGTGGCCGAAAAGTATAAGGGCAGTTTCCATGGCTACCGCCTGCTGACTCTGCAGCAGTCTTCGGCGCTCGGCGGTGCCTGTCTAGGGGCAAAGAGCGTCGGCGCCACGGTGACCCTGGATTACGCAGCCAACGCCAGTGTCTTCTACCAGCACTCTTTCAGAAAGAGCCAATGAGGACTCAACTGGAAAATGGCCAGTCATGCCTCTGGCATGTCCTTAAAATTAAATTGGGATGATTTGATGCCATGACGTGGCTAATGAGATTATTAGAATGGCTGTTTTATATTGATCCACCGCCTTGCTTGGACAAAAGGGCCATGGCACTATTACGGGAAACCGATCACATAAGTCATAGAGCTAAAGCGAATGAATCGTCACGTACTGTACGTCACACACCTGACGCCATTGATAGGGTTAGTTGTGTTGAAATCATATGGTTAAAACGACCTGTTTGTTAAGGTTTGTGAAGTTATTAACGTTTACATGTGAATTATGAGGACGTAAAATTAAAACACCAGTAACTCTGCTCGTCTTCCACCACTAAATGGGGTAATGTCTCCTGATGTGGCAGCTGGACTTAATCTGATGTCCATTGATTGCATCGCCTCAGGAGGGTACAACATGAAATGTATTTTGTGAAATGCATTGTGTAGTTTATTTTTTATCTGCTGATCACTTTTCTAAATAAAGTAATTCTAAGAGTGTGTAATTTGATGTCAAATGAGGGTACAGAGTGTACCTTTGATAATGAGCCAGGTCCTGCCATTTCAACCCAATGCATTTTTTTATGACTTGTCAATAATTAACACCTGCAGTGATGTCTTATCACAGATCACATTGTAGTTCACCTGAAGTGATGTCTCATCACAGATTATCATATTGTAGCAGCTCAAAACACTCATTTTAAACACATCTAACGTGAGGTGACAAACAGTAAATTACTAGTTGTAAAATAGTCACGAAACCATTGCTCACCATGTCCAAATGTTTAAAACACAAGATGACCCTTTATTGCCTTTAAACATCTTTATTTTGCTTTTTTTCCTGGATTTTCTCTTTGTATTGAAATTTTTCATTTGTGTCTTCTGGACCTTTTTCCTATTTTTTAAATTTTTGTGTAACATGACTCATCTTTGAATTTAAAACAAAAATCACCAGAAATGATTCATGTTGTACAATCCACCTGGCAGACATTCCTATTGGCTTAACCAAGTTGTCATTCAACAGATGTGGTCCAAGTGCCCATATAAAGAAGCTCCCCCAGACCAAACAAAATGCTTCCTCTCTACATACACCACCCATACTGAAATTGTACACTTGAGTACTGTAACATTGATGATGGGTGGGGAAAACCAAGATTACATGATGGGCAAATGAGCCCGATACTCTAACAGAGGATAAACTAACCTTGCATATTCAAAATTATTAACTTGGATTTGTAATAGAGACTCCACAGGAAGCATCTTAAAAACATGACTTTGCCCCCAGGCCTATTAAATAAATCTTTAAGAAAAGGATGAAGTGAATGCTTTGGTGGAAACCTACCCATGACGATAGATCACCAGCTGAGAGAAAGCTTCAGCCCATTTCCTCAAACGGGCCGAGGTGGAAGGAAAGAGACCGCAATGCTACTTGCATGGATTCACAAGGCGGTCTCCTTGTTCCTCCTCTGACTAACAGGACTGAATGGACACACCAGGCTACATCAGCCAAGTAGACACACAGAATGCCTCATCCTCAAATATGACACAAAATAATAGCCACACCAAAACAGAACAAAAGGCATAAAAACAAAACAAAAAACAATGGGGGAGAGGGGGGAGGCTATTCAAGACCCTGATTTTGGATATGGACACTTGGATTTGATGTTGCACAAGCAAAGACCCTCCAGAAGAGAAAGCAGGTGTAGTCAGGTTCCAAACAAAATACTCATTAGCATAGTTTACTACACCTACATGAATGAAATAAAGCCAGTTTTACTCCCAAAAAAAGAATATCCTTAAAACAGAGCCAAGATGACATATGCCCAGTAAGAGTCATTAAATTAAAGGTTTCATCCATGTCTGGGATACATGCTCTGAATGCAATACCATTCTTTCTTTCCAAAGCAATAACGGATTTCCTCATCAATTAGGAAAATAAGTATCTGAGCCCCTTTACGAACACGCGTCCAGAATGGGCGGCTAAGCTTATATTTGGTTTGGAACCGGGCCACAGCTTACACAAATAATAAAAGGTGACATCACAAATCGCAATGGTGACGCAGTGTCACAGAGGGCATCGTAGGTGGAGGAAATGCTACCGGGTCTCGCTGAGCAGAATGATGCTACAAATGACAGACAAAAAAAAAAAAAGTTTACCTGTCTTAGCACAGACACCCTTCTCTGCCCCCCCCCCCCAACCAAATTCACCCAATATACCCAATTGTTTTCTCATTTTGGTTAAAAAGAACTGATTCCTGGCTATTCTTTGTAGCTGCCTCTGTTCCGAGGGGACACGACTGTTTACTTGTCACCTGTACATCGTCGGCTAGTTTTGTTAATCTGAAATGCAGTGAAGGAGCGTCCCCGACCTGGGCGCTGCTGGTAATAAACCCCTCCCCCAACTCCCATTTCCCCCTAGCTTACAAGAAACAAACAGAAAATAAAAAGGATTTAAAGATCCAAAACAATAGAAAGAAAAAAACAAATCCCCCACCCCCCCAACTGGGCCCGCCAGCATTCCCATTGGCTAAGCATGTATATTTATATATATGTATATATATATATATATTTATGTGTGTGTATATATATATATATAACTTTTTTGTGTTTGTGTGCGCCTGTTGTGTTTCGCGGACAAAGCCAGCTAGAGTCTCTGAGAATAGGTAAGGGCTGGTATGTGTGTGAGTGTGTATGTGCGTGTCTGGCGGTGTCGAGGCCCCATGGGGGTGAGGAGGATTTCTAGTATTTCTTCCCGGGGACAAACTCCTTAGCTTCAGGATTCAACATGCTCTTCCTCTGCGGAGGAAAAGAGGAACAACATTAGCGTGGTCCATCAAATCATTTGAGTCGTTAATACTGACCATCCGTGATAGCTCGGGGTGCTTTAACAATTCTCCAAATGCACGGTTCAGACCTCGATTTTTGAATGTTAAAAGCTGGAGAACAGTGAACATGTTTAACACTTTGATACCATGGAATCTGCGGTTCTCATCAACTGAAAAAGGGGGCATGAACAGTGCCATGGTAAAGCCAGAATGCCTGGGTATTTCCCTCAAGAGGATGGTTCGAGTTAGCTTCATGTTTAAAGACACTAGGAAGCATTACATGACGCGAGCAGGAACGAGTCCAGTGTGGGTTCAGACAACAAAGAGCCCTGCACGTTCCTAGACGCCAACCTGACATAAAAGCAAACCGGCCGGTCTGACGATTTCATTCGATGGGGGGACACTGACACACCTCAAAGGCTACACTGTACAAGCACATGAAGGCCAACATGACGGCCCCGCTTACTCACCGCCACTTCCTCCAGGTTGCCGTGGTGATCACTGACGGACAGGCCGTTTAGCTGCTGCTGGAGCTGGCCCATGTTCTGGTTGTTGAGGTCGCGCGACGGGATGAACCAGTCCTGGTCCTCTTCCTCCAGCATTTCCTGGAAGCAGCGCTCCAGGAACTCCTGCTCCAGCAGCTCCTCCTCCACCTGGGCGGAGGGGACAAAAAAACCCAAAATAAAACAAGAGTTAAACGATCCTAAGGGGAGGAGGTCCCTGTGAAAGCAGTGTGGCTGAACCATAGACTTGGAAATGGCGGCTCGATCTTACCAAGTATTTGCTCATTGTCGTAGTGAAGCGCGATAGTCTAATTAAGGGTGTCGCCATATTGGTAAAGTGGCTCTTTTGACACAATATTACGTTGCAACCTGCGACACTGGAGTTCCCGACCTCAAGCCTCGTGCATGTGCGTCGTAGTACAGCGTAAAATAACAGGAATCTTTGTTTTTGGACTGTACCGTTATAATTATAGGCATGTTTTGTTTAATATTTAGCATTTACACTAAAAGTATTATCGATGTGCTCACAAAAACGCCGCTTGTTGATCGTGCAAGAGAAATGCACGCCCAGCTCAGGCACGAGCGTTGGACTATGTCGCATGAATAAACTTTCTACAGAACGCTACTAGCGGCCCACTTTCAGAAAAGTGAAAGAAGAAAGGGGGGAGGAAAGAAGGAAGAGAAGGAGGGGTCAGTAGGGGACTGGACATGAGAAAACCCTAACGTAATCTACGCCAGAATGGCCCCCTTGGTCCAAAGCAACCAATGTGGCCATTATATTTGTGCGTGTAAGTATTATGGTTAGAAGGTGTAGTCAGCTAATGGAAGACAATAAACTTGTCAAATCAACCAACTATATCTTGCATTTCGTTATCTGTGCGCACTGAGACAGTTATCTGGTACACCTACACAGCCCTGGCTCTGTAAATATGAACATTAACTGGCAAACACCACTCAACATGATGGCCAGCGCCCACTGGTGGCGGTGTTTCCAACGGAACATCAAAGAATGCACTATTAACGTTCAAAATGTAAGGAGGAGCTCACACCGACGTTGTGTATCTCACCTGTCTGTTGTACTCCTCCTCGTTCTCCATCCACATGTACTCGGCGAATGGGTTGGAGTCGCTACCCTCTCCTGCGTGCCCATTGGCTATGGGGTCCTTCCCTTCCTTGCCTGGCGCTCCGCCCCCCGGTGTCTTGGCCACCTCCGGACCGCTCATCTCAGCCGGCTCTGGCAGGGAACACGCGGTGGCCATTAGCGGTCAGTTTGTCACATATGCAACATGTGATACATAGACCCCGGTAAGCAGGTCGGCACCATCAGAAAGTGGGTTCCTAGATTAATAGCGGCTGTTTTTTCTAGATTTCTTTCAAATGTATTTATTTCAGTGCTGTAATGACTCATTTCCATTGATTGTAAGCATTAACCATAGCATGCCTATTTAATAACAGATTTACACTAAGTGCAAACAGCCAGACTTGTGCCATTAGTTTCTCAACTAATTATTTTATAAATTAAAGTGTTAAATACGTTTAATGTCCAATTTGGTCATGGGTCGTCGTGCATGACAAGTAGGTGGAGCTTTATTAGAGGTCGGCCGAAAGTGTATTTTTAAAGGCCAGTATAATACCAATAGTTTGGAGCAAAAAAAAAAGCCGATAGCCCATTAACCTGCCGATAACTACAACTTTTTTATTAACAAGTTTTATTTTTTTTCTAGTTGTACAAGCGTTTCTATTAATTATAATCATGTACCGTATACTGTAAAATAAAAACGAAATTGTATCATTCTTACATTATGTTTCTGCGTGTGAGGTACTGTATATTGTTAATACATGCTAATCAGACGACAGTAAAAGGTATGAGGTAAGTTTGTAACTTGTTGGGATAATGTTATTTTCAATTAATTGGGTGGGGAATCTTATATTAACAATTACCACTGAAGGGTAAGAGAAACAATATGGGTTGCTTGCTTTTGAAAACAAAGGATTGAGACAATGTCTGACACGCAAGTGAAGTTACCTTACTTGCTGCATTAACTGTACAAATATGTTAGCTGGCTAGGCTATATGCTACCAGTTTGCATCTCGTTATGTACCGGATACCGGATTACGGTTACATTTAATTTCTACTGACACTAAAAATATAGGAGGACTATTATTAATCACAATCACACTGCAAAAAAAAGAAAAAGAAAAAGAAAAATCATCTACTTTGAGTATTGTTTTGGACGCATTGAGGACTCGCATTAGAAACATACATCTTCAGTGTAGCCTACCTTAATGTCATATTGATGACTGATATAAATATGAATGAACACAATTCATTACCATTACTTTATGTATGGAGCCAGTGGCAAATGCTAGGTGATGTATCCTACATGGACGGTGCAGTCGGCGCAGCTATTGGTCACTACCGAAAGAAAAGTTCTGCAGATAACGATAACTTCTGTAAAACGTCCTATCGGCAAAACGATAAATCAGTCGACCCCTAATCTTGATGTAGTTATCTGGTGCTGTGCCCCTTTAAGGAAGTCAAGGCTGGTTCTGCGAGACTAGGCAATTACACACACAAACACATTATCGTGGAGACAACTGTGGTATAGAAAAATACCATTTAGAAAATAAAATGCTACACTGTATTACACTCAAATTTACCTATTTCCATTCTGGAGTATATCTATAAACTACATCATTCACTATGACGACAAATATGTATTCTTCAGTACCAGCACACATAACCCAATAGGCACATTGCATGCTTTAAAAAAAATCATTTAAAAAAGTATCATGGAATATTTATAAACTGTCATGGGGAACTCCGGTCAAATATTATGTGAACCTCAATGGCAACATTTGTAATTAACGTAACATCAATATATTATTGCTGTGTAACTGCGTATATGTGAGTCCATTGCAGTACACTGTAAAGAGGCGTTTGCTATAACAAACAGGAAGTGAATCACAGCTGAAATGTGCCACAAAAAAAAGAAAAAAAAAAAGAAAACCATGTCCTGGTATATTCAACAGTGGTGACAATGTTAGTCAGAGAAGGTTTGAATAAACCCCAGCTGTTATCATTATAATCAATTGAGTATTGAGAGCTACAATAGCAAGTAATCAATATCATAATTGACAGCTAATTTGAAACACAGGGAGTACTAACACATTGGCTACATTTAGCATGAACAATATTCTGGTTTTTGACCTTATTCCAAAAATATTCCTACTAAGCTACAAGCTATATTCCTGCCTCATTCAAAATTAATATTCCACTAACATGTTAGTTTACATGCAGCTGAGTTAAATGTCTTAAAGATATTCCCCTACAGAAGAATTTCCCTACTTTTCAAACTGCATAAATGTTATAATTTGTGCTGGGCAACTTTTTGAAATTATAAAAGCGATTAATCACATGATTTTCTGTGATTAATCGCATTGTTTTGGGCAAAATTCTATAATTCATTCAAAAACATTGTATTGTATTTGTTGTCAAAGTACTTCTATATAAACAGAAGGGCAATTAACATTTAGTTGACAAATAAGGTGCTTTTTAAACAACAGTATTCCCTTTACACAGTAGCAGTTAAAATATTTTATTTATATCAACAATAATATTAATGTAATCAAATATAAAAACCAAAGCTATATACTACTGCCACAAATGTATGTATGGCGTACGGGGTTCTGATCTCATGAGTTTCCGTGGAGTTGTGACAACAATTCAACCTGTGAGGTTAATGGGGGTGCTCCCCTAGAAAACTTAAGTCTAACAATTTCCTGCATTTGTGTCAAATGTTATGCTCTAATTAGTGCCATTTCTGCATGGGGTAAAGTCATGAACAAATACATCCTAATTTATATGTTATAGTAAAAGTTCAAAGGCGCTGTTACATAGACTTTAGATTATGATTTTATTAAACAAATTATAAATATGTTTGTTTATCACAAATCTAGCTGATCTGATAACATTGCTTGGTCTTCCACTGTAACAGGCTGTCGGACAATCTCTCGATCACCTCTCTTAAGTTTGTAAAGACAACCTCGTCCACTTGGTGAGCTTCACTTTTTGGCATGACACCTACAGATGCCGTGAGCTGCTGTTCTTGTCAAGTAAATCTAGCCTACAGTTTGGTAGTTTATATTTCCCTTTTGTAAAGAGGATTGGACTACATAAAGACAGCTGGATTATTTGGATGTTGATTTGAACACGAGAATGCCGACTGGATTTGGCAGCCGGGTGTTAGCAGGTAGGCTACGCTACTAAACCAGTAGCTTTCAAATAATGCACATTGACTCAAACATTGTGTGCTTATTTCTGCAACGAAGGCACAATGGAATTGTAGGCTGTTGAAGGACAGTCAGTCAATGTAGTAGGCTAATTACTTGCATTGGTGCAGGATAAATACTGAGCTGAGTCAAATGCTCTCTACGCTTTTATATCCTTGTGGTGTTACGGGTAAGGGTATGCAAATCTGGGGACCAACTACATATATTGTCCCCCGTTTCTGACCCTCCCAAAAAATCCTGAAGAGAGCAATGATGAAATACAGTTTAATGGTCTAACTCTACAATACATAGTAGATCTGTCGCGACTACCACAATATTGCAATACTGCGGTGTTGCTAACCCAACCGCGCCATTACCGCAATGTTTACATTTTATTTTCTTCACGAGGCTAGCCAATTGAAAATGAGGTTCCATCTAGGGAACATGCACGATTGAAGCGCACATTCCCCCACTGTAGCCGGTTGTAGCCTTTGGCAATGAATGCATTGCCAAAGAAATCTGAATAGTTGAACTGAAAAACAACTTGTGCTATCACTTCTTACTGTCTACATAAATGCTAAGCCATGGTATGTAGTTGGCGCATCATAGGCACTGATCTTGCTCTATTTAATATGCTTTTAATTTGTCATATTTTCCAGATGACATTTTGATCAAACATGCCGAACGTGATTGCATACCTAGTCAGAACACTAGTGCACTAAACAGGTATGCCGTTGCACAGTCTCATTGCAGACCGAGATCACTGCCTAATTGTGGTAACCACACTTTATCAGAAGCTCTACAACACTCCCTTGACCACTCAAAACATGGCGATAATACAGCGCTGTGCGCTTTTGAACCAAAACAAATCATTGCATGGAAAATGATTTAACCACAACAGCCCTACTACATAGTTAACAGTCTTCTCACATGTTTAAAGGAATGGATTTCTAACATATGTAAAGTATTTCCCAGTAAATTTATGCATTTGCTTTACAGTGTCTTTAAAAAAAAAAGGTAAAGTCTGAAATTGCTAGCTAATGTTAAGCTAATGTCTCCTCGCATTTCGCTATCTTAACATTCTTTGTGCATGTTGTTAAAATAATCTGATACTTCTACACAGCCCTGGCTCCGTAAATAGGAACATAAACAAAGTGGCGAACACCACTCATATCAACAAAGCCTGCATTTCTACGTGTGCACGATGCATTTCTATGCGCGAGGCGCCAATGCGGAGGACCGCAGAAAGATACGGTCTTGATTTGAGCTGGAAGTTAGCAAGAATGTCTAACCCTGCCTTTAACTAGGTGGGACTCCTGGGCATTTTCTGGCAATTTCACTTCATCCATGATGAAACAATGCTGCTTTTTTTTTTTTTTTAATTTACTGATTAGTGTCTGAAAGAAAAAATAATGAATCCTGGCACAAAATGCTGACCATCTGGCCAGGGAAACCGACAACAGTAATGATGTACAGGCTAAAAAGATTTCAGCCATGCACCTTCTTTCAGGTTGCCCGTAACATTGTCTCAAAGAGCAAAGCTGAAACAGTCGCCTGTTGAAGATTGGTAAAAAAAAAAAAATTTAAAAAAAAGGTACACTCCATAAAGTCAGGCAGTTTTCACACATAATGACAATCCCACTATAAACACTTCCTTCATACAAAATAAAAAGGGGGGCACTTGTCTTGTCATGAATCAACTCTAGCCTTTGGTTTCGGCAATACACATGACAACGTACAAACGCGGAGATGACGTCAACTTGGCTCTGCACCCCCCCCCCCCCTTCCGGGGGCAGACTAGCTGAGACACACATATGTTGCATCACGTGCAGAAACAAAACAACGATTTACATTTACTCCCAAACGTTACCAGTGAATACCTACCCCCCC
>JAODLL010027237.1:28958-48629 GCA_026546735.1 Forbesichthys agassizii | reverse complement strand
TCCACCTCCTGCGTTTCAACACTACAGCATGAGCTTGCTTGTAGCTATGGACCAACGTCCACCTCCTGCGTTTCAACACTACAGCATGAGCTTGCTTGTAGCTATGGACCAACGTCCACCTCCTGCGTTTCAACTAACTGGGCGTACCTTGGTCGCGGTCGGTGGCGCTCACGGTGAACACCGTGGTCCCTGGGCCGCGGTTCTCCGTCACGTGGGTGTCAAACTCGGCCGACGGGAAGGCGGGCGCCTCGTCGTTCGTGTCGATAACCTGCACGCACAGCACCTGAGAGGTGGAGAGCCGGGTTTGCCCGTGATCCTCGGCCAGGACGGTGAGGTTGTACACCTCCTGCTCTTCCCGGTCCAGAGTTTTAAGGATGGAGAGAGAGCCTAGAAGAGCGGGAGAAAGGCACAAGGATGGCGGGGGTGTCACAAGCTGCTGCTGCTGTTGAATATGTTCGACCCACGATTCACTTAAATAATATCCACTTTCATTTGGATTTCTTCCATTTCCATTTAATGTGTGAATGCGTGCGCGCAGATACAATGTATGTGTACGTGTGTGGAATTGTTCTAGTGAATAATAGTAATATTGCATACTTGAGAGAGGGAGGTGATATATATAATCCTGAAGGGCTCGTAAAATACAAAACCATTACAGCCTCCCTTTATGAGACTTTCCACAGCATGAGAGCCAGTGGATAGTTCACTGAGGCCATGCCACTCATGTCACTCACAGCCGGAGATTACACCTTGATTTTACAGTGTCCCATCCCACGGCATACAGCCCCATCTGGCCATACTGTATGTCAGCTGCATATTCTCTCTAGCCCTCCCTGGTAGTGGAACTACATGGCTGCCAAATCACATCAACCTCCCCTCCATCACTGCCTCCGCAATGAAATAATATATTAATTCTCTTCTTTTCTTCTGTGTTCATTACTACATACAGCGTGTCCAGTAAATCTGTAGGTTATTACTGTAAGTCAACGAACGAATGTGTGTGTGTGTGTATGTGTGTGTGTGTGTGTGTGTGTGTGTGTGTTCCATGTGGATCAGGTTGTTTTGAACGAGACCTCCCTTAATCAGATTCTGGCTTTAGTTATCATTTAGTCTTTCTGCACCCCACACCCCTGTCAACACCCTATGTAACAAGAAAGGTTAGCCAAGGTAAGTGAAAATATGAAATGCACATGTGTGTGTGTGTGTGTGTGTGTACTAATACATCTTCCATGCTCTGTCAGAGAAAGGTGTGAATTTATGATTGGCCCAGCAATCTCAACATGTGCATATAGAATTCTGGATAGAATGTGTGGCAAAGTCTCAGATTTGTAAGTTTGCCATTAGTACACCTCCCTTACAGAGTGAAAGGATACAGTAAAAACTGTACCATGTACTGTTGATGTAGAAATGTGTTAAAGGTGTGTTAAACGTTCCTACTCTAATACTGGCACCCTTTTTGTAATATTCTGCTAATATCTCCTCAAGGTCTGCTAATATAGCTGGCTGTGTAAATGGGAACACAAACAGTGAAAACAACACAACACTATTCTAGCCTTGGACATGCCCGACCAAATTGGTGGAGTTGTGGAGAGGTGTTTGTTTTGATGAGTTAAAATATCAACAACTTTTCTCCAGCATTTCTTACTCTACTTTTAATTCTGTGCATGCAACAATAGGCATCTTAAACAGGGATGGCATTGCTATTAAAATAACATTGAACTAAAGATATCATTTGTATAATGCCCCCCCACCTTCTCATATTTGTTAATACTTTGCCAAGGGCATGTTATTACAGCTATTCAGACAATACGTCTTGGCTCTGCCTGTGCTGTGCTAGGCCATACTCCACATTGTCTGAGACTACACAGAAGTAAAATATCAACCCTTGTTAACGCAAGAGGCACTTTGACAGTACTGGAATAGAGAGTTTCGTCCATCTGGAAGGTGCATTAAGTGTCTGTTGTATGGTTCTTAATCCTATCTCGGTCAGGCATGAGCGAGGTGACAAAACCCAGCTCTGACGATGGAGAAACGACACATCGAACATATCAAAGGCTGCTCACATCCCCAGCTCAAATAAATGTTGCTTCCCATGAACAAATCAGTCATGAGAAGGGTAGCGGAACATTATTCAAGTGAAATATTGTCCGTAGGCATTGAATTATCATGTAGTAAAGAAATTTGCAAGGCTTATGCATATTTTAGCAGTTGAAAGGCTGTAACCAGAGCACTTCAGTGGGCTACGATCGTCTGGGAAACTGGGAAACACTTTAAACTAAATCTTTCATTTTTCTAAATCAGCCTTTGCAGATTTGTGAATTTGAGAATTTGTGTGATACATTTCACCTAATCATAATTTGAGTGACTAATAAATCCAATATTAATGTGAATCTCAGAGTGATCTTGACATTGTACATAGTCTAGTAATGCATGCATTGGATGTTGTGTGCAGGTCAAATTGGTGTTTTACCAGTGTTGGGGTTCAGACTGAAGCGACCGGCGCTGTTCCCGGCCTGGATCCTGTACGACACTCGACCGTTCTCCCCTTCATCCTGATCGCGGCCCATCACGTATAAAATCACAAACCTGTGAAGACATGGGCGTCGTGTCAGATTAGAGACACGATAGGCAAATCTCACAATTCAGGAGCACGTTCCCAAAACTCTCTCAGTCCATTGGGACTGATATCGAGTAAGTCGTAATAGACGTGTCTAGATAGTCTATCATAGGCTGATAATTGATCACGTGCAACAGCGAGAAGTGAGTTTTGGCACTGTTTTCATTTGCATATTATGGAAGTCTTTAAAAGGCATAAAATGGCACCCATAACTCAAACATTACCAAAAATGGACTGAGTGGTGTTTTGGAAATGTGCCCCTCAATTGTGAAAAGGTTCCATGTAAAATAAACTCCACATGATTCACTTTGTAAAAAGCTGCTGAGAAGCATCTAATTCTACACACTGAACCCTCCAAGGCTTAAGGTCTATCTAGCGGGGGGAGGAGTCAGGGGCCAGGAGGAGGGGTCAGCAAGACTTGTCCACGCACCCTACTGGCTGATCCTCCATGACGCTGACGGCAGACGGCGAGGTGAAGAGCGGAGCGTTGTCGTTCTCGTCCGTCACAAACAGCCGAGCTGTCACGGAGCCCCAGCGTCTCTGGGAGGGGTCGGTGGCCCGGTCGGTAGCCCGCACCACCAGGTAGAGAGAGGAGGTGACCTCGCGGTCCAAGGTCTGCCCCAGGGTCAGGACCCCGGTGGATGGGTGAAGGGTCAGCAGGTTGGCGGTGTCTGGCGAGGAGTGTTCCATGGAGTAGTGGAGCTCACTGTTGGGCCCACTGCCATCCTGGACACACAAGGATACAGTCTGGATTAGATGGCCGTCACTGTCCACTCAGGTCATGTAACTTACTTAAGTCATGTGACTCCCTGGTCATTCAGGTCATGTGACTCACTGTCCACTCAGGTCATGTGACTCACTTAAGTCATGTGACTCCCTGGTCATTCAGGTCATGTGACTCACTGTCCACTTAAGTCATGTGACTCACTGGTCATTCAAGTCATGTGACTCACTGTCCACTCAGGTTATGTGACTCACTGTCCACTTAAGTCATGTGACACACTGGTCATTCAAGTCATGTGACTCACTGTCCACTCAGGTCACGTGACTCACTGGTCAAGTCATGTGACACTGACACAAATTATTTACCATTTTTGCTTACGTTTATTTACTTTATTTTGTATTTCATTATATTTACAATTATGTTATGTATTATTTCTTATTATATTTATAATTATTTTATATATATATATAAGTGTATTCACCAGTGAGAACACTGGTGATTGAACAGAACTGCAATACACATTTCCTACATTTGTAAGCTGTGACATCATCATTAATTACTACATAAGGTCTTTCTCACCTGGTCCAGAGCCTGGAAGGTGTAGATGGAAGCTCCAGGCTCTGTGTTCTCCGCCACCACTATGGTAACAGGGTCTTCAGTAAACCGAGGGGCGTGGTCATTACTATCCTGAATGTGGATGTCCAGATGCACCCGGTGGCTGCTGGGAAATGCTCGGGAAAAGTCAGAGACCTCGATGTGGAGCGTGTACTTGTAACCCTTCTCGTAGTCCAGCTCCCGCACGAGGTACACGTCCCCCGTTATGCGGTCCACCATGAACGTTCCCCCCTGGTCTGTGCCGTCCACCACAAGGTACGTTATCTGGCCGTCCAATAACGGTGCCTCATGCTTGTCATGCGGCCGGACAGAACCAATGACGGAGCCGGGAGGCGTTCCCTCCACGGTGTTCAGGGCCATGGTGAGTACGTTGGCCTTGGGGGTGGACTTAAAGGAACTGAGGACCTTTGGAAACAAAAATGTTCATGTTGAGATAAAAAACAATTTTGCACAAGGGAAAAGGATTTGACCTCTGAAAAATACCACAAATATTCCTCTGAATACTTTTAGGTATTGCTGTGACTCAAAGTATCTAAGGTAAAACAAAAAAAGCATTTGAAATCAATACCATCATATTTTGGAAACAAAATATTTCAAGGCCAATATCTAGATCTATATATGTTACTATATCTGAATGGCTCATGAGCTACCCAAACCTAAACATATCTTTGGCTTGATGCCTATTAAGATTTCATTTATATCTCATCAAAGACCTTCTTTAGGAGTCTTATAGTGCATTTAGATAGATCATGGATATCGTTCCCTAAATTAATTGACACTGTGGCACATTGATAAGAGAGCTATGCATTAATGACTGAAGTCCAGACAGTGAGCCGTGTAAATAATGAACTATGCTAATTATTAATCGCTCTGCACGCCACTATGTGTCACTGTGAAGGAAGGGCAGTGCTGCCAACGCACAGCTGGGAAACAAATGTGCGTTACTGGGCTGTTGACACGCCCAACAGTGGCTCCGGGGCTCTCCATTGTTCTAGAAGCAAAAGATCTAAGAGCGAGCATAGAGAGCAACTATAAGCAGACCTCAGAGGTGTGTGTACTGTATCGTCACATTAACACATACAGTACACGTGCACGCACACATTCAAGCTTTCATGCGCACACAGATACTGTATGTAAACACACATCTACAGGTGCAGAGAGAGAAGACCCTAATTTTCAGCCACAAAGGATATAAATCATGTGGTTCTAAAGAGCCTTATCCACCTTAAATTAGAAAAATAAATATTGAAGTGGACTTCGATAAATAGCATAGGGGTTGTTACTTCTAAATGTACTCACACAGTCCAGACTGCAGGTGTAATTATTGTATGTCAAATGTAGATTAAACCGGCAACCTGAATACATCATTTTGTACATCATTCTGTTTACTACACTAGTCAGCACCAATAGTTTTTCAAGTGTTTCACATACAGTATATGTCACTTTAGCCTTGTTGAAATAAACATCGTAAAGCAGAGCTCTTCAACAGGGGGTCCTCAGAAGTACTGCAGGGGCTCCTCTAAATTATTTCATCCCAAACTTATTTTCTTCCAAAAATGAACATGTCAAAAAATATACATTAACATAAATATAACATGTGCTTTAAATATATAATATAAATAAATATGTCAATAATTGTGTTAACAAAATATTTTAAATCGTATGTGAAAGGGTGTTGTGTTTCTATCAGCCAAGGTGTCCTTGGCCCGAAAGACCTCTGCCCGAATGTTTTGAAATTATACCCCAAATGTATTGTTATTGTTGTGTTTCAATATGTCATTATAATACAGTGTTTGTGTAAGTTTGTGTGTGTGCATGTGTGTGTGTGCGTGCGCTACTGTACAGTGTTGTACAGCGCTCTCCTCTCTACGTGTGATCCCAGTGATTCGACACATCTGCATCTCATCACATCTCATCTGGGAGCGTTTGATTCAAGGTGCCTGGTTCCCCTCTGCCTAATCTCAGACTAATCTCAGCGTTGCACAAACTGGGTGCAGCCAAACTCTTTAGGCTTTTTTATATCACGAAAGAAATTTGCGCTCACAGTAAACACAACTTTGCCCGTCTCCCAGTCCCAGGCAGAGATTACACATTTGTATTGTTTTTATTTTGTGTTGATGTGAAAATTAGTTATCCAACAGAACCTCCAGAACAGTAACTCGTTCCAGGCCGTCATGCAGAGCAATGAGCCTCACCTCGGCTTTGGGTTACCCTGGTTACCCCTGGAGCAGGAAAAGCAAACAAGATCGGATAGATGCTTTTGTTGTTTCAGGCACAGACTTTGATTCCCTCCTCGCTCCAAGTCCATTTAGAGATATTCTGTTCGCTCCTCCTCGCGCCGTCGGAGAAAATGGCTCGCAAGACTGGGAACGTTTGGAAATGGAGAATGCAACGGCGGCAGAGCTAACGTGCCGTTGAATGTGTACCAAGGTGCATAAGAGATGTAGACCAGAAGATACAATGTATACGTGTGTGTTTGAGGACTTGTCTTCATAAGAGAAGCAGCTAGCAATGCTCCAACTAAGAGTACCACTCTCTCTCTCTCTCTCTCTCTCTCTCTCTCTCCCTCTCCCTCTCTCTCTCTCTCTCTCTCTCATCATGTATATTTGACTGAATTTGCCCCTGTGAATTCTATATATATTGAATAGTATTTTGTATGTGAATTTGCTCTATAAATAAAGCTTATTATGTGTGTGTGCGCGCGTACCTGAATGCGCAGCTGGCAGGTGGAGCTGAGGCTCGGCGTCCCGTGGTCGACGGCCGTCACTGTGAAGGCGTACTCGGCTCTCTCCGCCAACCTCAGCGGGGAGGACGTGCGCAGCTCGCCCGTGGCGGGGTTCAGAGAGAAGCGCTCGGCTCGCGGGCCTACAGTGAGGAGCCAATAGCGTCAGGCACAGGGAGAGGATCTGATGGGAATGGAAGTGTAGGGGTGGCTTTGTGTCAAGGTTCACCTGAGAGGGAGAAATAAACTGTAGCGTTCTCGCCCTCGTCTGGGTCTTTAGCTGTCAGCGTGGCCAGAACTGATCCGGACTGAAGCCCCTCCATCACCTGCAGGTGCAAAAACAGCATGTTGTTCTCTAACTCGATGTGTTGTTGTGTTGAAAACATTCTCCCCCTCAACAGCTTCTAGCTAGGCAGCGGTACAAACTACCAGCATCTCTCTCTCTCTCTCTCTCTCTCTCTCTCTCTCTCTCTCTCTCTCTCTCTCTCTCTCTCTCTCTCTCTCTCTCACCTCTATCAGCAGCTCTCTGTCTGGCTGTGTGTGGCTGAAGGCGGGAGCGTTGTCGTTCTCATCCAGCACTGTGATGTGAGCCGTGCCCGTGGCGCTACGAGGGGGGGTCCCTCCATCCTGCACCACCACCACCAGCTGGTAGCTGGACTGCTGCTCCCGGTCCAGGCCCAGCCGGGTACTGATCTCACCTTGGGAGGGAGAGGATCGTCAATAATGTGTTCCCTCACTCATATACATGCCTCCTATACTGAAGAGCTATAGTACAGTATAGGAGAGTGAGTCCTCCCTATAGATCTATAGTACAGTAGAGTGAGTCCTTCCTATAGATCTATAGTACAGTAGAGTGAGTCCCCCTTATAGATCTATAGTACAGTAGAGTGAGTCCTCCCTGTAGATATATAGTACAGTGGAGTGAGTCCCCTTTATAGATCTATAGTACAGTAGAGTGAGTCCTTCCTGTAGATCTATAGTACAGTGGAGTGAGTCCTTCCTATAGATATATAGTACAGTAGAGTGAGTCCCCCTTATAGATCTATAGTACAGTAGAGTGCGTCCTCCCTGTAGATCTATAGTACAGTGGAGTGAGTCCTTCCTATAGATATATAGTACAGTGGAGTGAGTCCTTCCTATAGATATATAGTACAGTAGAGTGAGTCCCCCCTATAGATCTATAGTACAGTAGAGTGAGTCCTCCCAGTAGATATATAGTACAGTAGAGAATATTACAATAGCGTTAGCAGTGTCCTCACCCGTCTGTGCGTTGATCTGGAAGTGTCTATCCGTGTGCAGCAGCTTATAGGTGAGGCGAGCGTTGAGACCGGCGTCTCTGTCCGTGGCCGACACCCGTCCGAAGCCCGTCCCCGCTGGCAGGTTCTCCCTGGCGGCCAGGAAAACCCTGTCCTGGCTCAGCCTGGGCGAGTTGTCGTTCTCGTCCGTCACCGTGACCCTGACAGCGGCGCTGCCCGTCCTTCCGGGGCCCCCGGGGCCCCCCGCTGCGGCCAGCACCGTCAGCAGGTACATATCCTTGGCCTCGCGGTCCAGGGCGCTGCGCACAAACAGCCAGCCGCTGTCCGGCGCGATGCCGAACCCCGCGGCGTCCCCGTCTGGCCGGAGCCGGTAGGACACCGGGGAGGACGTGGAGGAAGAGCCCTCTCTGTTGAGCGCCCGCACCTGCAGGAAGCGCGTGTCCAGCGGCGCGTTCTCGCGCAGCTCCACCCGGTACGTGTGCGTGTCGAAGGCGGGGCCCTGCGCGTCCAGTGCCTGCACGTGCACCACTAGGGTGAAGGTGGAGCTCATCTGGGGCACCCCACCGTCTCTGGCCACCAGCTGGAGGTCGTAGCGGGAGGCGCTCTCGTAGGAGAGGCCCCCGATCAGACGCACCTCCCCGCTGCCGCGGTCCACGCCGAAGGTGCGCTGTGCGCTGGCCCCGCCGGCTGAGACCAGGTCGAAGCTGAGCTGGCCGTTGTGGCCCGAGTCGCGGTCGGAGGCCTGGACGCGGTACACCACCGCCCCCATCTTGGTGACCTCGGGCAGGAGCAGCGACTCCGAGGAGGAGGGGAGGAAGGCTGGGGCGTTGTCATTGACGTCGCCCACGGTGACGTGCACGCGGGTGGAGGCGTACGCCGGAGGTGAGCCGTGGCGGGCCTGCAGCTCCAGGACCAGGCTGGGCCGGGCCTCGTGGTCCAATGGGAGGGCCGTTCGGATCACGCCCGAACCTCCGTCCACCGTGAAGTAGCCCTCTGGGTCTCCTGACGAGATGGAGTAGAAGATGTCCTTGGACACACCTGGAGAGGTGGGGGTAGGGGGGTAGGGGGGTAGGGGGGAAGGAGGGTAGGAAGGAAGGAGGGGAGGACATGTGATCTTTTGACTTGAGATATGAGCAACAAACAATTGTTAATACTATTGTACTATATATATTTTCCCAAAAGATTTACCAAAAAATAACAAAGTTCCATCCTGGGTTTTTTCTCGTCGGTTCTTATCAGATAAATGTGCATACATGTGTTGCTACCACGGTAACACACACAGACGTAAGAGATAAGTACACTTCATACCACTCTACTACAGAGTGCTCTTCAGTCATGTCTCCCACTCAGAATCACCATCCATTCCTCTGTCATTAATACTGTGAGAAAATAAATGTCAGCGTGAGAAGGATCCCCGGGTGAAGCCTGCGGCCCCCATGTGATCGATGGGATTTTCTTAATGGAGTGTACAAGGCCGAGGATTGTCTGTTTGCACAACTGCTCCAGTGAGAGCTCACCAGTCCATTAAGGTACCTTACAAGGTCTCAGGAGTACATGGGAGACTGTCAGACTGAAGCAAACGGCACTGTTAGATAAGTCACGTGAAATAGCTGTTCTCTCAACCAAATCAGTGCCAGGTGATGCCATCCCATAATATGACCCATTCAGAGGCTCACCATTAATCTTCTGTGTTGTACACGTCTGTGTAGTGTTGTTTGACACAAATAGTGAAGTTAAGTTTATTCATTAATGTAGCCTTCACAGTTACATTCTCACATGCTTTCAGTCAGTCTACAGCCCCTATCTAACCCATACATAAATGATAGCTACCATGTACACGGAAAGTACAAGTAGGATATGTTCCTTGAGCAACATCCCACATGCGTTCCTGAATCGTTACAAAAAGCACAACCAGCGCTTCTGGTTGGAGGTTGATAAGAGGATAAAAGCATCACTTCTGTGTTTCATTAAAAAAAAAAGAATGTACGGAAAACTCCATATTGTTTGTTTAAGCAACTCACACTCTAATGTACCCACACCACAATAAATGCCATCAGACTACACGATTAAATACACAATTTTAAAAAACAAAACTAATCTGAAACAGTGCACAGTGTTGTATAGATGGATGAGTGGAACACCCTTCCAGGTCATATTGATAATAACACCAGGTAAAAAAACAATTAGGTGTCTGCTGATATGGGACAATATAGTGCAGTATATGCAGTATAGTAATTATGATATGTGTATATGTGTATCTACTGCATACTACTGTTTGTGTGTACTGTATGTATATGTGTATATATATTACTGTACATTTTAAATTGTGGATTTTATTGTACTTGTTGTTTTATGTGTTGATGATTTTGTTATGTTTTGTGTGGACCCCAGAGTAGCTGTCGTTTTTTTTTTTGCATCAGCTAATGGGGATCGAAATAAATCTAATTAATCAAATCAACACTGTCATTAACCAATCACAGCCCTCTGACATCACCAAAATATCTTATGTCATCTTTATCCAATATTTCTATTGACAAACTTACTTGTTAACATAGAATACCACTTAGCAGGCAAACTCAATAACCCTGTAGTAGCACATACAGTATACTGAACAACCACATGTAGGTAGCTACAGCTCTAGGTAGGTACTAGACTATAGAGATGACATATTAATAGTCTCGCCAGCCGTTACATATGTAAAGTCTGGGACACAGCGCTGCCTAACTGCGTCAGAACCTGCCTACTTGACAAGCGAGGTATTTTTATTGACATGCAGGACGACCAACTACGTAACTCAATGACCAAGTCCAAAGTTAAACTTGCAATGTGGAATTTGTTGGAAAACTAAACAAAAGTACTCTGGTTGTTTACAGGTCTTGTACATATTTAAAATTAGTAGGCTATGGTTACAGCTTAAAACAAATGTTTACATGTAAATGAGTACATAATGCAGTGCACTAGCGTAGCACCGGAAACTACGTATACATACTTGTAGGTGACAAGTCTGATAGCCAACGGAAATCGACTTATTACTTCCCAATATACGCACAGAGTAGCTTATGTGACATAGTGCTAATGAACGGAAAAGGCTGAGACTAAATATTAATGATTTGAGTGATGATGTCAGCAACTAAGAAGTCAAACCATCCATACATTTGACCCTCTGTACAAAAGATAAGTGTCAACCATATTGGCCACAGCTCAACAGCTATGCCTTACCAGCCTTGGTAGCGGCACGAACCGTGCCCACCGGTGTGCCTCTCAGGACGTCCTCAGACACAGTGAAGTAGTAATGCGCCTGTTCAAACACAGGGGTCGCCACTGAGCCGCCGACAACGCTCACGTTCACCCTGGCGTTGACCGGCGCCGTCAAACCTCCGCCGTCCTCGGCCTCAATCACCATGGAGATCACAGTGTTGGCCTTGCCATGGAGGGACCGCGAGAGGGAAATCACTCCTGTGGGCAAGATAATAACAAATGTCTGAGGGCTTGTGTGTTCAAAATGGGCTCCTATAATGTCAGTTAGTAGTAGGGCTGGGCAATTATTTGAATTTTAATTGCAATAAATATGTTTGCTTTGAACAATCACAAAAAAAATGTAATCACAAATTAAAAAGAAATAAATATTATTTTGCACATTAGGTTTGGCAAGTAAACTGATCTTTTGTATTGTGTTCTGAACGACACATGCATTTCCACTTATGTATTATATATTAAGTATTATTTTACAGTTGAAGGTGTTTTCAATGTTGATTTGTTTCACAGTTTCATTGTTTATTTAAGTGCAGTAACTGGAACATCTTTCCATCGTCAATTAGTTATCATGTTAAATAATCGTGATTTTAAAATTGACCAAATTAATTGTGATTAAGATTTTTTCCATAACTGCATAACCAATATATGTGTTTGTGCGTGTGTGTATGTGCATGTGAGGTTACCCCTTCCACACTTCTACACACACACACACACACACGCACACACACACAAACACACACACACAAAGACACACACACACACACACACATACCTGTGTCCTTGTTCAGGGTGAAGAATGCGGAGCCCCCTCCAGTTGCTGTGCGGTAGGTCACCTTGCCGTTGTCCCCGGCGTCAGGGTCGCTGGCGGTTACCTTGACAACGGAGGTACCAGGGGCGCTGTGCGTGCTCAGGCTGACCGTGTACAGTGCCGGGTAAAAGGAGGGGCGGTTGTCATTGAGGTCCACCACAGAGACCCTCACACGGGCCACTGAGCTCAGACCACCCTGGGGAAGGAAGGGTATTTAGGATGGAGGAAAGATATTAACATACAATACCACGTTTAAAAAAAATCAAGGGTAGTAAGATTACAATAATGTCATTTTTGTATGTGTTTATTTTTAATAAAAATATAACAAATATAAACATATAATACACTTAATGGGGATTTTTTGTAATATCATTATTCATCGTATTATCTTTGTGTGATTTATTTTCAGTAATTTTATGTAATTCTTATTTTACAGTGAATGCATATATCATAATCTAACGGTGTGTTATTCAATGTTTATTAATATTTGTATTGCTGATTTTTTTATGCTTAAACACGGTCTTTAAAGACTAGCATGCTTGAACTTAGTGATTAACCTTTAACCTATGCATTTAGCTGAGACTAGAGGTGTGTGTGACAAATGGTTCTATTGAAGGTTTATGGCAGGAATGGGCTGCTGACTTACCGTGTTCAAGTGAGAGCAGCAGGCTCTAGGCCTACCTATAAGGCCTAGCTATAAGAAGGTTTGACCCTATCTGTAACAATAAATACTAAGATTCCAGGAGCGACTATGTGTGAGGAACTGATGATAATGCATCATTAGTGAAGATTATAAATAAATGTTATCTTTTCCTGTTTGGCAGAACTCTCTGTGAATAAACACCTTGATTGACCTGCCTGCTGTATAGTGATTTAGGTATTTTATTATTTAATGGTAAATATAGGGAACCAAAGGCCTTACAACCCTCTGGATAGAATTGAAACCTAACACTTTATATTAATTTATTTTAAAGATGTGGTAAAAACAATACACCATTTTATTTTCAATTCAATTTCCAATATAAAAGAAAGAAGAAAATAATGAATGCATCTCTATGGCATGCTGACGAAGTGTTGCAGAACTTTTATTGAGATAAAAGTAACCGGTGAACGTCACTATCGTTGGGTGACGACATTCCCCACACATTCCTGACCACAGCATCCACCAGTTAAAGCAATAAAATGCATGCTTCTCTATCCCGTAGTGACAAGTTACAGCTCACGTCTGTGACGGTAGATTTATGTCACGCTGTAAAGACAAGGAAACTTTAAAGAAGACGGAGGTCTGTTCAAAACGCTAGAAATATGGAGTCAATCAGAATTCATTCTCTTATAGCAACATGGGGGATAACCTAGGCTCATTACACCGTATATGCAGGCCTAGTTTTATGAGACCATTAATATGAGAGCTGGTTGAGAATAATGGAACAGATACCAGCTGGATAGAGCAGGAGAACAGAGTCAAGATTTACAATAATAAAACTGACTGAATTCATCCTTTATTGAAACAGAAAAAACCAAGGAAAACATGTTTACCAATAAAAATGTTTGAACCATGTACTGCACATAAACAAAACAAACTATAGCTACAATATAGCTGTATGTAAGGTCCTGCACCAATCAACAATAGTAAAGTAATAATATATTAATGGTTGGACTTTCTCCTCTCTAACCAACAGGTCTGGGGAATTAATGTTTTACTGCACATGTACAGTATATTTTAGGAGGCTTTTAAAGAACATAAACCACAATTAATTGATACTTAAAATGTGTAATGGTCTATGGGGAGACATATGCTTGACCGAGAGATGTTTATAAATGTGGTTGTGAAATGGTCAAGTATGGCATCACATGTTACCTGAATAGTAATTTAAAAAGTCCCGGAGTCTGTTTTCCTACTTGCTTGGTCACCCTAAGTACTCTCTATGGTCGTCTCTGATTGCTATTCCATGACTGCCATGCTGTTTCCCTTTTGATAGGATGTTTTAAGATACCATGTTTTTTGTCTTTTTGATTAGATTTGCTGGACTGCTGTACATGTTCCCTAGTTTGGTGCTGTTAGAGTACAGTATGCTACTATAATAACTCTCCAATACAACTATTATTTTCAAAGTGGATATTTCAAAAACCTTCCTGTAGCAGTTGAAGTCAGTTCAGACTATTTTGGCGGCATTAGCTGGCTTTATTAGCCGGCTTATAAATTACGATTATTGAACCTTACTGTAATAAATCATAATGGAAAATACACAGTGTCTATTTTATGCTAAAATGTGAAGATAGTGGATGAATTAATTGCATACAGAAATCATCACACTGTCTATGTGTGAGAACACACAAGAAATGTGCACATACTCCATCCATGGCGGTCACAGTGAGGTCAAAGCTGTCCGCTCCTTCATCCCGGTCCAGGGGTGTACTGGTACACAGCTGCCCCGCCTGGTCAATGGTGAACTGGCTCGGCACTGAGCCTCCGGTACCAGAACCCAGAGTGTAGGATATAGAGCCAAAGGAACCACGATCCTCGTCTGTCGCTGACACCTGAAGGAAAACAGACATCACAAAGTTACGCGACCAATAGTCACTAAAGCAAGCTTTCGGACCTGCTATCAAGCACATGTAAGAAACAGTTGGAGGCAGTTGGAGATGAAAACCAATGTTAATACCCTGTGGAAGGCTTTTATTGCGTCGTAATACTAGATCACTGCCACTCAATGTTTTGTTGTGTCAATCGGCTTTCAGTTGCCTGTACGACCTTGCTCCTAGAGGTTGACCATAACATTCATCGCATGGTCACCACATAACCCTGAAACCAACCACAAATCTCGCCTCCACGTTTAAACTCTAGCTTCTTTGACTTATTTTATGCAGTGCAGAGCCACAGTTCACCCTCTGCAGTGCAGGGTCTTACATTTACACATTCTTGTTATACGTTATTGCTCCCCAAAGGAGAAATTTGTCTCTACACCTGTCCCCCCACGCCACAGAAAGGTCAGGGGTCACGGAGGGTCAGCAACAGAGCAACACCTTTGGAACTGGTAGATGTTTGAGAATGGATGTTTGTTTACTCGTGGGATTTACCTTTTTAACATATTTGTACTGACTGACTCAATTGTATTTCAAAGTCCCCAGAACTACAAACTGTGCCCCAGCTCTGTGTTTACATTGTGAAACACAGCTGTGTTTTTATCTAGCAGCTCTGTAGAGCGAGTGGAGGGGAATGCAAGACATAGCATTGCAGTATGTGCTAGACGATATGCAATGCCTGCAGCAAGGGGTTGAAACACACTGTTACCATGGATACAGAGAGTGAGAGAGGTAGAGAGAGAGAGGGAGAGAGAGAGAGAGAGAGAGAGAGAGAGGGAGAGAGAGAGAAATAGCTAACAGGTAACCGTATTTGAAAGACAGTGGCATAATGAAGGGTTAGAAGTGGTGGGGGAGAAAGGAGAGATATAATAAAGACTAGTGTGGATGAAAGGTAACAGAAGGGATAAAAGAGGAGATATAGGGTGAGAAAAAAGCAACTAGGAGAGAAGAGAGAGAAAGGAGAAGAGAAAAATTGAAGGGGAGAGGAGCCTGGGTGTATAGGAGTGTTGACATGGTGTTGAGTTAGGCATAGAGGGTCAGAGCGGGCATGTTGACAGAAGTTAGGTCAAGTCAAAGCTAGCCTTTAACTGCCATTTAAATGAGAGACAGACTCGGACTGTCACAATGCGATGCGTGCAATGTGCACATGAGATACGTACGCACAGAAACACACACACACGCATTCTGATATTATTAATCCTGGTTCACTTTCTCTTTTCTCGCTACAAAGAACATCAGGCTGTTTATCCAAGAAGCTCACACAACAGGCAAAGATGACAACTTAACCTTTGACCTCGTACCCCTCTGCTGTCTCTAACGAACTAGTTTCAGCCACTTCCGTCCATTAGCACACGTCTCATAAGAAACTCTGTGATGAACGTCGTATGCACATACCCCTGTAAGATTGACACGGGACTCTCGGACGTTCAGGAAGTGATACTGTCAATTTCCATTGTATGTCCTTGGCATTCACGGTGCACTTCTTTATTTAATAATTTAGAATTAAACATTTATTTTAAGCAGTAACCGTAGTCTACACATTTGACAGATTTACAGATTACAGACCTGTAAACAGCCAGAGTCCTGTTAAGCTTTCAAGGTTTGTGTAAGTTTAACGTCCGACTTGGTCATCGAGTTACGTAGTTGGTTGTGGTGCATGTCCAGTAGGCGCATGCTTGTCAAGTAGGCGGGTACTGACACAGTTAGACAGCGCTGCGTTCCAGACTTTACACATGTAAAGACTGGCTCTCCGAGACTGCTAGCAAACTAAGAGACTTTGACGGCATATATGATTTAACAAGAAGACATATACATTCTATTCTCAGACTACATGTATTAAAATACTCAGAAATCCCATAATACTATAAAGATTTCCGTGCAAAACACAAAAGGCAAATGTTCTGTGACCCACCGCCCAGGAGTCCTGCATCGTCTTAAGGTTTTACACCAACCCGTAACTTTGATTTTTGGCTTTAACGACTGTTGTTAAAAGTAGCATTCGGCCTCAGATGTTAGAGCCCTGAAGGGCAGATAACATGCAGGAGGCTTCATGACATCACTCCACTCTTGTCAAGACTGTTCCCATAATGCAACAGTTGTCTCCAATGTCTCTAAAATTTTGCATTCTCTCGTATTGCACTGCAGCTCTCCTGTTTCTTGTTATCTTGTAATGTATTTAAGAAAAAAAGTAAATTGCTCTTACATAACACATACATAACACACACACACACACACACACACACACACACACGCACCCACAGATTTTAAATAAAATAATGAGCCAAACACCTTTCACTCTTCATAAGAATTTAAGAAGGCTTTCAATAGGGGCTTATGATATAATAATTGATCCCAAAGCTATCTTAAGCTAAATCCCACACCCCAAACCACCGTAGCAGACTTCCATCTAGTCACATCTAGAGCCCTACATTTGTCTCACGAGCTACAGTATATGGACTGTAACACTACACACGCCTTTGCTCATTTTGTTGTTGCTTCGATAGGAAATAAAAATAAACCAATCTTAGAATTATTTTCCCTTTAGGGATGAGCAAAGTTCATATTGTGATGGCTAAACTACTGTCATATTTTGTCATTTATTGTTATTGTTATTACCAGACTTCCAACAGTATACGCTGTGCAAAAGTATCTTCATGCTTTTAGGCTTATATCTGGGTGTTCCTCATATCTGTCTGACTGGCTGTTGTGCTGGATTAGCCACCTGTGGTGGGAAAGAACAGGCACAATGCACACTCCCTTTCACATTCTAACTAGCATGTGTGTGCCGGTGGCCACTGCTCACTAAATCTAATTAAAGGGTTTTAAAACCCCATGACAGTCCGTCTGGTGAGAGAATGATTTAACCGTCACCTCCATTTTTAAACAACAAAACATGTCAAAAGAACACATGTACTATACTTTTATTGAGGACTAAGTTAAGAGGACAGCTCACAGTTATACTAAATTTTAAAAACCCACAGGACTAGGCTATGGATTATGTAGACTGGGGAATATATAGCAAGACAAACACCAAGATGCACTCAGTCAACCTCTGCATAAAAAAAAATCCTTTATGGAAAATAGAGAGCAATAAAATGGCGACAACGCTATCATTTGGCAGTCTGCTTTGACATGCTAACTTCACGGTGGTTAGGTGGACATGTAAAAATACAGAAATAGCCTTTTTTTATTACTAAATTTTAATAATGTTTTCAATTATTTGTATATTTATTTAATTATGTATACTTTTGTTGATTTAATTATACTTTTACATATATATTTATTCATTTTTTATTATGGCAGTCCTGGTCCTCCATACATATGTAGCATTCAAATAATGTACACGAAACAGAAACAACCCCCTCCAGGCAGACGGGCACATCGCTGAGACCTCTCAAACCCCATCGATAACAGAGAACAAATGTTGGGAGAGAGACGGCCCGGTAGAAAACACGAGAGAGGATCCACCCTGTCATCAGCACATTCTCCCGTCAGTCTATACCTGGCATGGTCACCTCTGATGTTAACACCATATGGTCCAGTAGCATCAATCTACAGTGCTGCATAATTGCGGGACTCCCATGGGTCTTGACGGTCTCAATGCAGTTTTCAGCTGTGCGGTTGTTTTTTAAATGGCTGCGGGCGGACGTGTGTGGTCACGTTAGAAACGCTGTGACTATAATAAAATATAGTAATGTTTATTTGAATAGCATTACGGTTTAATCTGTTTAGCGTTACTTAATACTTATGTCTTTGTTCCGTTAATCCCTCAAATGTCAAACATGGCAGACAAATGGGGCATCGAGTTGGTTTTATATTATTTATTGAGTCTATTACTACTGCAGGTTATTTGGGTTGAAATAGAGTGGTGTATACGAGTAGAATAATGTGTTCCCATACACTAAATCGTCTGATTGTAATTTACATGGCTAAAAATAAACTGCGTAGGGTTACGTTTTGAGTGACCTCAGATGCTTTTACATACGTGTGTGGAGCCAATAGTTTTTGCACTTTCACCTGTTTTTCCATCTCTGGTTTCGCAAACTGCCTCATGCGGTTAATGAAAACTGTTTCTCTACTCTGCATTTGTATTGCTATCTAAAGCAAGCGAGAGAAAAAGATTACAGTTTGACTGCTGATAAGGGAGAATTTATCCACACAAGAAAATGCGTGTCCTCTTAAATTAACTGTTCTGCAGGTCAGACACGGGTTTGTGCCAGGGAGGAGTTCCTCCCACATTTCAGCCTGTTCCCTGATCCATGACCAGCCAGCCAGCCTCAGTGAAGTGCAACCATTCATCATAGTGCACTTCTGAGGTGTCCCACAGGGATAAACACACCAGAACATAGCAACACAAACACCGTACAGTAGCCAATATAAACTAACCAGTGAAAATCCCTACTGTATAGTCGACTTAATCCAGCCAAATCATACTTCTTTCTACGTTGTCTAGTGTTCAATCTGATACAAATGTTGGCGCATGAATAAAATGGGCTAGCATTGTTGTGCAAAATGAGAAACTGCCCCATGGGTTTTTGCTGCCATAAGAGATATACCTTGGTAAGCTTTACAGTAACCTATTGTACAGGAAAGTAATTTTGGCTAACGCTAATCACAACTGACGAGAGACCATGCATTTACACTTGGCATAAATTGTATTTGAATTAAATTTGAAAGAAACACTGCTGTTTAAGTTTGTGACACTTATACAAATGTGCTTATAAGACATGGAGTTAATATTCCTCCAACACAGGTACTGTACAGCTGTTAAATATGTTAACGGAGAGAACACTGGCCTTCACTGTCTGACCATATATTTGTTGTAAGGCACAACCACAGTAATACACCGCTCAAATCAGCACGGTAAGGCCATGTGATAAACAGGCAAGAGCGTGCCGAGCATCATATTCAGGACAAGCTTGGGCTTACAGCCTTCCGTCCGCAGAGAGCCATCCATTGCTGGCCGGGACAGGAATGAAGCATTTCCCTCGCTGGGACATTACTGTAGTGGAGAACCAGACCACATCACTCATTCGCCTTACTAAAAGTATCTCGCTCTCTCTTGCCTTGGGGGGGGGGGGGGGGCGGGGG